>JAHWFO010057283.1:5215045-5257673 GCA_023313115.1 Rhysida immarginata | reverse complement strand
CAGCAATGCAATTGTTGGACTAAAACAATGCTGTGCACAGACCAGGGTATTAAAAGACTATGGTCCAAGCAATCACAAGCTACATTCAAAAACTCCGTGCTAGTCGTGTTAAGCGTGTCATGTTGCTAAAAATCTGATGTCACTTCCTGCATGAACCGTGTCCCGTGTTGCAAAACGCCTAGCACGGAGCACGGGGTATTTTCGTTCGTGTTCGTGTACAGCCTTCTCTAATCATGTAAGCTGTGGTTCGTGTTAGCTCTCTAGCACGACATTGGCGCGCATGCTCATTGCGGCATTCCTCATCTCTCTCATGAAAAGCTGTAATAGCGGAAAAACGCCGCTTCCCTGAATATTTTATAGTTATACGAATTAATTGCGCCATCATCCCATGATTAATTAGTGTAGAAGGAACTCTATTTGTTCAAGAACATCGGTTATGGAAATCAGAAAAGTTATTTTTGATAATCGGAGAAGATTGGGTCGAAAGTAAAGTGCTTATCGCTAATAGTTCCACTATCTCTATCTGGTGGGAAAATTGTAACCACGATAATTAGGACCACGGTCTATAGATATTCATGGTCATCGAGCTTCGGCCATTTTCCATTGTTTCGAGAAGCTAAGGAAAACAGATCGCGCCAGGTGCCGCATAGATCGCACCAGGGCCGACCGTGACCTGCGATAGAGGTTTTTCATTGAAACTGAAAATGAAAGTAAAGTTTCTGTCTGTCGACAGGGCGGCGCTGCAGGCGTTTTGGGGCCGATTGTACATGCAGCGCCACTTTTAAATAGAATTCCCGCCCTATTGGGAGCTAGAAACTTTAGCTTCATTTTAACAATGGAGCTCGATTGACCATGATTAGGACACGACTTACTGGATGCTAACGACCTGTTCATTTAGCTGATTTCCATTGTTGTTTCAGGCAGACAAAACAATACCGCCTAGAGAGAAAGCCTGCTGAAAAATCATACATTGTTACATCACCTATGGTAGGGACAATTTCGTGCTTATTATTGATAGAAATATGATCAACAATACTCTACCGTAGGTGATATAACAATTCTCTGCCTGATCGGTCTCAACCAATGACGTATATTAAAGATAGACTCCGAATCCTATTGTTAACAGCGGCAAAAAGTGAAGCAAATTGAGCCATGATAGTTCTGGGCAGGAGTGAGCCGTGGAGTAATTAGCTGTCTGGCTGCTTTGTTTTTGAAGATTTTGGACTCGAGGAATTATTAATTCAAAACCATTATTCAAAGTTGTTCTGCGTACAACTGTACAAAAAGACAAGAAAAAGGATCAGGAATCATTTTCCACAAAAATAAATCAAAAATACGTAACTAAAATGAAAATACGTTACTGAAAGACAATCGAAACGAAATTGAAATTGAAACCATGATCGAAAAATTGTTTATAAAATATAATAAAATACTTCAAATACAAATTAAACGAAAAGATAAACTTATCACTCCGTGATCGACGTGTGAAAGAATTATTAATCAGCTACTCTCGTGTTTAGCCATGTGTTTTGCATCATCTTCACTCACTTTCAGCCATGACAGTTCTGGGCATGGAGCTTCCCAATTTGCTTCAAGTTACAACAATAGGATTCGGAGTCTATCTTTAATATACGTCATTGGTCTCAACTCAAGTGGCAGCACAAATCGTGCTCGACAGCACAGACAACACGAGCACATTAAAAATTACCTCAGCACGGATAGTGCTATAGCTTAACACGACTAGCACGGACTTTTTGAATGTAGTTACTGTATTTTAGATTCTTCTAAAGAGAGGACCGTATGTAACATACTCTCCAAATAAATAAAATAATCGATAAGTGTGAAGCATCACATTTAATTAAACTGAAGGTGTGAATATGTTTTATTTTGAGTAAACTAATATTTCTCAAGATAAACTCAATTTACTGAAGCAAGCATGCATACATAGTTCATGCAATTTTAAGCCACTCAAGGATTGATTTTCGAGGAGGAAGAAACTAATGCCTGGCTTTGTTCAGAGACGGTAGCACAAATCAAAAGTATACTATAACTATTTGCTTTTCTAATCGCATTACCACTTTACCACGTATTCTTAAAGTTGTCTTGTGACTAAGTGCTCTGCTAAATCAATTTAAATATTTACTGCAATAGCTTTACGCAAAAATTTACGTCCTCCGAGAAATGAAAGCGACGCAAAAGCCTTTCTTTGGCAAGGCCTTTTCATTATTTCGCTCCAGTGACACATCACCGTCCAAAGTGGACATTAATTAAAGCAATGGCTTCTGAAATTGCCTTCAGCTAGACCTTTCGACTTCATTTTCATTTTAATTTTATTGAGAAATTTAATTATCTCTCTCCGCTTCACCAGCCAGTTTCGATGAATTTTTAGAAATCTATCATGGAATGGTGCCTTCGTAATTGGAAAGTTTCGTAATTTCGTAGCCAATTTTGCGGAAGCTTTCGATTGTAAATGGTTATAAAGTCAATCGTCCCTTATCAATATCAAACATCACCTATTAGCAAAGACAAATCTACGACTATAATTATGCACGATTAGGAATTTGCTCGAACTTTTGCGCCATTATTTGCAGATAAAGAAGTGAAATGTTATTTGAAATTTGAAATGAGAGTTTCTAGCTTAATTATTCGGATGTTTGAAAAATTATTGAATCTGAGGAGAACTTTTTTCCATTTCAGCCCTTGTGCTCAATGAATTGAAAAACATTAAATGTTTCTTTATGTAATAAAAAAGAGGAATAAAGCAATTCAAACAGAAGTAATTCTAAATCGATTCCAATAACCCAATCTGATTAATAGAAAACCATTAAACATTAATATCTAACAAGCGAAACAGGTGAAGCGAGTAAAAGTTTATGTTTCATATATAGTTTAGTTTAAAAAAATAATCAACAAACTAATCGACATATAGATTTCTCTACCTTTCCAGCAACGGGCAACCGTTTTCTCTTATAAAACTTAATCAACTTTAACCCGTATCGTTTTTCGATAATGAAAACTTTTAACCAACGGATCCAATTTATACTCCTGCAAGTTTCCTTAAGAGTGAGAAGTGGAGGAGGAGAAATGTTTTCTTTTGACCTTACAATAAAGTGGGTACACTCTATGACAAAGTGGCATAGACTCTAAGCGGTTTTGCAGACTAGCACGTTTTTCCCTCAACTCGTCTAGAGCGACACACAATCGATGAAGTATTCAAGTGGTTTTCTTGGTATACAACGAAATTATCTTCTTAATTGGCGTGTCTCCTGCAACCCACAGAACAATCTCTCTCTCTTTCGCTTTCTCTCTCTCTCTCTCTCTTTTTCTCTCTTCCTCCTCCCACGCACTCACAAACCGCTCACTGCGCATCGAACGGAGAAAAGTAAAGCGGTGGAAGGGTTCAATTTTTCTCCCATAAAAGAGCGAACAGTCGAGGGCCTTAACAGAGATTTTCTTGGAAATGGAAAAGTTAAAGCTGACACTGGAAAAAGTTATACATTCCATTTAGACGACGATGAACACTGATGGAATCTCTTTGTTAGCAGAGTTTGGCTCTGCTGTTGTGTAGCGCGTATCGATAATACCATCTGCTGATCGTCACTTCATTATTGAGCCAGATTGAATTGTACTTTTAATAAATTCAGATATGAGTGAATATAAGATAAAATTTTCCAGCTTTTAAAATGTAAATAAAAATTAAATTTTTGGGAAAAGCCCATACGCTTTTAATTAATACACCTAATCTGGGTTCTACATTTTCTACGAGTCTTAATGCAGGATTTTGTAGCTCATAACTTTGAAATTTAACATAAATACAATAATTAATAAAAATTAATTAATCTATTTTTTTTTATTTATTTTGATTGGCATTATAAGTTATAAAGTAAGTGCACATACTGAATTTAGAAACCCAGAACCTTAACTTTTTTTCTCATAAAATTAATTTTAACACTTCAACATCACATTTGTGACTGGCAAAAAAATTTGTGTTCCGCATTTTAAATTGTAAAAACTTAATTGATTAATTAATTCATATATTCAATCGTGTACCTCTATTCCATTTTTGTCGAATTACAGCGCCATCTGTAAAAAAAAGGATCTCAATTATATGTATTTTTTCCTAGAGAATCCAAATCTGAAATAAAAATTGGGGGTTCCCATTTAGGATTTCTTTGTTACCCCTCACCCATCCTAAGGGGATGGGGTGGAGGGTCAATTTTGATATTATTAGAAGGGCCCCTTCGAGAACAACAAATTTCATTCCAAACGTTTCTTGGTGATATACAGGGTGAACACAAAAGTCTGAACCCCCCTTTTATTTTTTGAACCGAAGCAGTTATGTCAATTTTAATAAATCCAATGAATAGGAAGTTGTGGGTAGCTTATCCCATAGTGCACTTTTCATCATCCCAATTATGCAAATTAGGACACATTCAAAATTTATCTCAAAAACCGTAAGGGGTAGAGAAAAAAACCCAATTGCAAACTTGTTCAGTATAAAAAAACAAACAAAACAAAAAAAAATCATCCAATCGGACCAACCATCCAAATCACGTGGTGAACTGTTTGTAGCTTACAAACAGTCACACTGCTCAAGGAAAACTGAATGTTGATATTTCCACCATGTAAAGCATGCAAATCAAAAAATTAACATATATTACCATACTCACATTCACTTTCATGCGGAAAAGCAAATAAAAGGCATGTATCAGCACACAGAAGACAGAACAATTGCAGGATGGCAAGCTACACTGTTCCGGAAATGGTCAACATGATCTTCTGCTTCGGAGAGGCAAGGAGAAACCTACATGATGCAGTTATGTTGTATCGAGACAGATACCCTAACGAACGCCATCCATCTCGTCAAACAATGCGTCATATTATTCAAAGATTCGAGGCTACAAGGAATGTTAATGCAGAACGAGGACGACCAAGGGCACAAGGCGACGAGGATACAAAACAATAGTTCTGGCTGCAGTTGCTGCAAATCCCCACACAAGCAGCAGAGCAATTGCTGCAGATGTTGGGTGCCATCAGAGAACTGTTCTCAACATTCTACACGCACATCATTTTCACCCATACCATATTCATTGTCACCAGGAGTTACTGCCATTGGATTATGTTGCTCGGGCCGCCTTCTGCAACTGGTTACTTACCTGCCTGGATGACAATCCAAACTTCATTCAAGAGGTGTTGTGGGCAGATGAAGCCCAGTTCACCAGGGATGGAGTTATCAACAGGCACAACCATCATCATTGAGCAGACGAAAACCCACGATGTCTGCGAGAAGCATCTCATCAAGTGAACTGGAGAATCAATGTGTGGTGTGGATTGTACAATGACACTGTGGTTGGACCGTATTTTTACGATGGAACACTGACTGCAGAACGCTACCGGGCTGAAATTCTCAACGTGGTAGTCACAGACTTCATTGACAATTTGCCATTAGCCTCGTATCAGCGCACGTGGTTTCAGCATGATGGAGCTCCTCCACATTACGGGTTGGTCGTTCGCGAGCGTCTAAGTGAGATGTTTGGACAACAGTGGATTGGCCGAGGAGGCCAGCCTGCTCCCATGATTTTACACCACTTGACTTTTTCTTGTGGGGATACCTGAAGGACAAGGTTTATGCTAAGCAGCCCGCCTCACTGGAGGATCTGGTTCAACGAATCCAGGAAGCGTGCCGAGGAGTGACACCAGCCATGCTTGCCGATGTTTTGGCGTCAGTTAGGTTCCGTGCCCAATTGTGTTATGGTGCCCACGGTCGTCACATCGAGCATTTTGTTGATTAACTTTTTTTTAAACTGTTTGAAGTAACTTGTTTGTGCAATGTGGCTGTTTGTAAGCTATAAACAGTTCACCACGTGGTTGTGGGTGACTGGTTGGTGCGATTTGGATGATTTTTTTTTGTTTGTTTTTTTATGCTGAACAAGCTTGCAATTGGGTTTTTTTCTCTCTCCCTTACGGTTTTTGAGATAAATTTTGAATGTGTCCTAATTTGCATATTTGGGATGATGAAAAGTGCACCATGGGATAGGCCATCCACAACTTCCTATTCATTGGATTCATCAAAATTGACATATCTGCTTCCGTTCAAAAAATAAAAGGGGGGTTCAGACTTTTGTATTCACCCTGTATATTAAGACGCCGGAATATTTTCAAGGTTTTAGTAATTAAATTTACAGCAATTGATTAAATTTATTAATAATATTTATTTACCAATTAATTTGTGATGTGTAGGTGTTAAAATCAAATGTTATGAAAACTTAATGTGCTTTCCTCAACGATTTCTAAATATTTAAACTTTTACCAATTTCACTAAAGCTCCACAGTGCGATATAAGAAATACGAGATTCTCCCTACTCTTATCTGACTAGACAATTTTAATTTAACAATAACCCTAAATTTTTCGTAAGTTGAAAAAAGTCGTATGTTCAATGTATGCGAACTGAATTCTGTTTTTTAAACATATAAATACAGGAAGAAAAAAAATAAATACAGGGTTTTAAAAAAAGAATGAAAACATTTGGTGATTTTATAACCCTTTATTGGATGGCATTAAGATGTTAAATTTTTAACAAAAATTCTCAAAAATGCACAAGTTTTTGTTTTTATCTTTGTTAATTGTCTAATTAAAATTGTCTAAACTTGGCTGGGCACTGACAATAGAACTCAAATTCCGCGAAAGACACCTTGGGGGAGAGAGCGCACACGACGTTTGTTCGCAACTCGTATGCCATATATCTCCACGAAACTTGAGCGATTCACTGGTAGTACATAGCCCAATAATCGTTCCAATTTAGGCGCATGTACGTCTATTAATTTCGGAAATAGGTACTCACTGAGCTTTTCCTGTACAGACGCCATACTTGTCGCAATGCTGTATGGGTAATAATCAGTACTGCCAAAATAAATTTGACACTGTCTATTTGTTGTAATAAAAAACCAAGTTCCTAGTCAAATCAAATAAAAAGTTATAAAATCATTAAACATTGTCATTTTTTTCCGAAACCGTGTATATACGAGGGTTATTCGGAAAGTAAGATCCTAATTGTAATAAACACAAAACTACTAAATATATATATTTTCAAATTATTTTCTTTACCAGATTCTATGTACGTTTAATTATTTTTCCACATAGTTTCCAAGTTTATTTAAGCACTTGTCATAGCGCTCAATGTACTTCCGCATAATCAGTTCATAGAAGCTGCCGCCGGTGAAAAAAGTCACGCAGTTTTCACTTGTTCATCGTCGCTGAAATGCTGCCAATCCTTTAGATCCCGGAACAGGTGGTAGCCACTAGACGCGAGGTCCGGACTGTAAGGCGGGTGGTCAAGTTGTTTCCAAGTAATCAGATCTTTTGTTTGGGAAATACTTAACCACACATCTTTTAAATGGGACTGTTCAAGGGGCATTCAAAAAAGTTCTCGGAATTGCGATATTGCAACATTTACTAACCACTTTCAAAGTAAGACGCTTGTGCGCCTAAACACAGACTTGTGGGGTCCATCCTGCCAATATTGTAAGCTCCAATGGACGGCTTGTTTTGGAATTTTTCCGAAGTTTCTTCATTCCATTTGATTTGACGCGAAACGCGTTCCCTTGAGGTCCATTTTCTGTGTTAGGAACAGTGAAAAATCACTCCGGGCGAAATCCGAAGAGTACGATAGTTGAGTGATGATGGAATTTTTCCCCTCGAGGTAGAGTTATTGGACAAAAAGGATAGTGACTCGGAGCGTTATTGTGATCAGAAAGCACTTTCTTTGCTATTTGTTATGCTGCTTCCTCCAAAATGTTTGTACAGGCTCTGCAAAACTTGCTCTTAGAATTCACCAGTCTGTCCAGGTAATACGAACTCGTGGTGCACTAAGCCGTCGTTATCAAAGAATGCAATCACTTTTTCCTTAGATCAAAACGACACTGCACTCTGACAGGCTATCCATATCTGTTGCAATTGGCATATGAGTAGACCATCTTATCTCTCATTCTCCGTTTGCAGGAGAATTCTGGGAACATTTTGACTGCCCTCCGTTTTTAAAATTATGAAACATGCCTTACTCTAAAACTAATCGCTGATAAACATTTTAGAGTATTATTCCACAACCTTGTCCGTTATTGCTAACATCAAATTCGCATTTATAATGCCTCAGTTGCCACGATCGGCATTTTCAGTTGTTCGAAGTACACAGAACTCCGATTATCCGTTACATAATCGACCAATTATTCTTTCGATTACCTGTCGACTGGTGCATTATAAAATAGAGTGTAGAGTATGCCCTTATACGAATCTTCAATCAGATTTTGGGTTTAAACGCTTTAAGCTGTTCTAATAGTTCAAAAAAATGATAAAATTGGTTTTAAAGAAGAAGTTTGTATGTTTTATATAAAAATGTAAACCTACAAATGTATTTTATTTTAGATTTCTTTAGGTTTTTCATGGAAATGAAATGTCTGCTTCAGCGACAAGATTTCAATACGAATTTTAATAATTTTCTATATTCGAAGTTTATATTTGTATGTGGCTCGAATTTTGCAAGGATGACATCTTTTGACGATAAAATCGAATAATTTGTGAAATTAAATGTCATTTTTATCAATAGTGGAAGAAAAATGTTGTGGAAACTCAATAATCCATGAAGCTCGATAGATGTTGTGCTTCCGCTACATTTTTGGTCGTCGACTCTTCATTGATCACCGCTCTCCCTTGTCGATCTAAGCAGGACAAATTGAATACCAACGACGACAAAGTGAAGATTGCCACATTGGAAACAGATTGTTCCGATTACGACCTAATGATGAAAAGTCCTCCCCTTTCGCAAACTACATAACGTTCGAAGGGTCGCCTCGAAAACGTTGCTCAAAATAACAAAGTTACCGTCAGGGCTGTATAAATTTAGCTTTTTATTAATCTAAAGTCAACAGATAAGAGACGTGAAAAGTAAAGGAAGGGGGAGGAGGAAGTTTTATATAATGTTGCGATCTTAAATCCTACAAACATGAGACTCATTAACGGGAACTGAAAGCCACACGAATTTCTCCCGCCCCCTGTGTCCCGCCTGAGTATCTTCTCTCTTTTCCAAGTCCTGCTCTCTTTCATTTTACCCCCAGCTCCATCCTCTTCTTCTTCCGCTATCTTCGCTTCCTGCCATCGATCGAGCATCGGCAGCCATTATTTCTCATTACGAAAGAAAAGCCATAACATGCAGTCATTTCATGCGGTGCTCCATCAATACCTTTCGCGCACCCGAGGTATTCTCTCCTATCGGCGAACATTCTCCCTTTATTAGTTGCAAATTAGACGCTTCACTTGCCGTCGGGACAAGAGAGCCGTCTATGTAAATCAACATTAAATCGATAGTGCACAACAAGTTCCTCCCACTCGTGCTTCCGTTGCCAGTCGAGGGAGTTGATTTCGCGCCTACTGTTCCCACCCCTTCTGTATACGAAGAGAAAGCAGCCTATTTTTTCTCTTTCTTTCTCTATCGAGCGGCGAGTTGGAGGATAATGCACTCTGTTGATGAGAAAAAGAAGAGATTAAATGTAAGGGAGGAGGAGGAGGAGGAGGTTGAGTAGAAAGGAAGGGTAAAAGAGACGCGCAGCTGAAGAAAACGGTGGAGAGAGAAAATGAAACTAAGATGATGACAGAGGGACGAAGACACCACACACAAAAAAAATATAACACAAGCTGATCGTGATATTCGCCTTCTCGTAAAACACGGCAAGAGAGGCAGCTTTTCGTAGAGTTTTAGATTGAGAAGGATAAAAAAAAGAAAGAATGATAACAAGAAAGATAAACCGAACACTTGCAGCACTTAAGAAAAAGACAAAGGAAAGGTTTAAAAGGACAGGGAGACGCAAAAAAACGACTATAAACAAAAGGAAAAAAACCCTTAAAGCCGAGAGATTGATCTAGAGAGAGAAGAAAATTCCACAACTTAATAAAGACAGATCAAACCTTGAACAAAATTAAAACAAATGAACTGGCATTTCAATCGAATTCTAAATTACTCTCTCTCTTCTTCGGTCTCTTTAACCCTAATGAAGAATTTCGCTATTGGAATTCTTGTTCTGCCAGAAACAACAACGAGCCCAAGTGTCAAGAACGCCTGTGAAAACTTCACGGGTGAGACAGTGTCAGAGGAGGTTGGTTCAATTATTCAGGGAGTGGAAAAGGTGTGGAGAAGGAGGATGCCAGCAGGTTTATTGTCATTTGGACAGGCAAGATGTCGTTCGTCATCTCCTTTACTCTTTTGCAATTAATGGTGAAGAGCAAGCTGGAGAGAGAGAAAGAGAAGGAGAGAGAGAAAGAGGCGGGAAGCAACTGCTCAGCCATTAGAAAATGGAAGATGAAGCCGCTCACGCTATTTCATTTACTTCATTACAGTGCAAATGCGATGCAGCCAATTTGCTTTCGAGAAATTTTTGTCCCGGATTGGAGTCATTCGCCTAAATAGAGTGCGCGTGGCCTAACGAAATTAAAAAGACCATTAATGGAACGAAATGCTGAAAACGAAAAGAGGGCTGCTAGCTCTTCTTCTTCTTCTCTTTCCATTTCTCTCTCTTTCCTTAGTAAAAAAAAAAAACTAAACGAAAATGGTGGTTTCTAATTCTAAGAGAGAACAAGAAAAGAATGATGCTTCAGACGAAGTGAAGTTAAAATACTGCAGACGTCTATACTATTTGAACATCGTCTTCGATTCAAGCCACTTCCAATTTCATGGCAAATATTTATACAGGTTCTTTTTTAATGAACCTTTTTATACGATTACGTTTTCAACTTATAGAGATAAACTTGAAGACAATGCATAGTTTTCTCCAAAATTATTCACACCCTAACGAATTAACAGAAAATTGAATATTTGTTTAGGAAAATCTGTAGATATTTAACTTATTATACAATAATTAAAGTAGCTATAAAAGTGAATACATTTCATGCTCAATTATTTTATTGTGACACTTATAAGATTTATAATTTTTGGTTAAACGCTGAGAATCAAAATTATTCAGTATAACGTGTAAACGTTATTTGGTTTTTCCAGAGATAGAATTTTTTTATCATTGTTCACGAATAAGATGAAAAGGCTGAGCATTACGAACTAAAACTTATTATATGATTATACACTGTTTAAATGCAGCGAAGTGACACGGCCTGTGACATCGGAAATGTTGAAAATGTTTATTGTAGAAAGTGATGCCATCAATTATTGTATTAAAACTTTACAACAGTAGTGAAGGATAGGAGGTCAGATATGTTTGGTGAAGATGAACGACGTAGTCTCATACACCTATTGAAGAATTAACAAATTAGTATAATTGCCATTATGACTTGGAAGAGTGTTGTTGGTAATGTTAAAAACGTATTTTGATGTTTCGGAAATCCGTTGAATTTCTTTCATTCTAAGTCGACACTGTAGTGTAATTTATGTTCACTTTTGATAAAGTTGAAATGCTTGAAACCGAGAATGTTAATCAGATCTAATAAAGAAGACTCGGGAGGACACATAAGCGTCTGTAATTAATAAGTAAACTTCAAAAGTTTAACGAGCAATGATTCTTAAGATCGTAGTTAGATATTGTTTAAATGAAGATAGTTTTATCACGAACAGAAAAATGGAACTAATCTACAGACTTTAACCAGATGAGTATTTGTATCTCGTATTCTGCCTTGCCACTAGTATCCACAATTTAATTTTCGTTACGTGTAAGGATATTTTGTTTTGATAATATTGATTTAAAGAGAAGACGAATATCCCGCATCGCTGAATGCAACACTTGGCATCAATGCACCAGATTTCGACTTGCTATTCATCTTGCGTAAATCCGTTCCTCCCGCCTGCCGTTGATGCCTGAGGACGCGGGTTCGACCCCGGCCGAGGACGACAAGGATTTTTTCAAGGGGAAAATTCTGAGATCACGCACTTTCTTCGGAAGGGAAGTAAAGCCGTTGGTCCCGCGTAGTCGTTTGCCAGCTGCACGTTAAAGAACCCTTGCGAGGCAAAATTTGCGGCCCCTATAATGCCGTCCTGAAATGACCATGGCAGTTGAAAAGGACGTTAATACCAAACAAACCAAACCAAACCGCCTGCCGTTGACAAGGATGTTAGATTGCGTTAACAACAAATGACGTAGATAGTAAACTAAACTAACACGACTAACTATCAGGTCGTTGCATATCAAATGTCGGATTGCAGAGGTCATCTTTAATGGCCCTCTAGAAAGGACACCTTCACACGTACTTGCTATTCGAAATAACCCCCATTGCAATCCAAACATTGTTGCCAACGATTTGGCAGCTTCTCGAGCCCTCTCCGATAGAATCAATAAACTCCCGGAATGCGTTTTCGACGTCTGCTTGGGTTAGGAATGTTTTCCTCCGGAGAAAATTGTCCAGGCTCTGGAAAAGATGATAGTCGGTAGGGGAGAGGTCCGGAGAGTACAGGGGGTGTGGAAGTACCTCGTAGCCCAGAGCCTGTAGCGCCTGCACGGTCGTTCGTGCAACGTGCAGCAGAAGGACGCCTTTGCGATGCACAAGTGCAAGTTGTTCCTGACATAGTTTTGTGTGCATACGATGCAGTTCACGACAGTAGGTCGCAGCGGTGATCGTCTCCCCCTGCTGCAGGAAGCTGTAATGTACTACACCACGGATATGCCACCAAACTGTAACCATGAGCTTCCTGGGGTGCAAGGGGGATTTAGGGAACTGTCGCGGGGGTTCATCAGCATCCAGCCACTGTGCTGACCGTTTCCTATTGTCGTATAGGAGCCACTTCTCATCGCAGGTGACAATGCGATCAAGAATCCCCGCTTCTTCATGGCGCAAAAGCAATTCCGTACACACCCCAAGCGACGCTCTTTTTGGTTTTCCTTAAGTTCATTTGGGACCCACTTGTCCTGCTTTTTCACCTTGCCGATGGTCCTAAGGTACCAACTGACAGTCGACGCTGATACAGCATGATCCCCTGCAAGGTCCCGAACAGTTTTTGACGGGTCCTCTTCCACAGATCGCTTAAGATCTGCGTCATTCAACACGTTGGGCGGTCTGCAGCGTGGCTTATTTGCCAGGTCCGTCATTCCCGCCCGGAATTTTCGGAACCAACGTTGGACAGTACGTGCGTTTATAGTGCCTACACCGAATCCCTTATTGATGTTTCGAGAGGCGTTGGATGCAGTGTGATTCAACCTGAACTCGTAATGCATTATCACACGTAATTCGTATGAAGTCATGACTATCTTCGCTTGGGTTTAAACGCTATTAAATATCATCGCAGACATGCAAATTTCTCTGGTCGCTGATATGTTTATCTCTGGGAATATACCACTTTGTTATGGGTACTTGTTACTAAACGTGGAAACCGTGCTGAAGCGCGGAACCCACTTCGAAAAATCCGACCTTTGATATGTAACGACCTGATACTTTTTCCTTGTTTCTCCTCACCTTTTCTTTCTTATGATCCTTCTTCCTATCTGCAACTTCGACGCTTCAATGTTTAGTCCCACAAAAGATCAACTTGGGGTATGAGTTTAAAAAGAGAACTCCACACACGACCTTCGTTTCATCTGTGTTTTCGTCCACTTCAACATTTGTCGGGTGATTTTTATTCAGTTGTTTTTATTGTTTATTTTTATTTCTATTTCTTTTAATTAAAATGGGAGTTCCTATTTTTTAATTAATTATAGATTATTACAACTCCTACTATTATATAAAAGAGAGCTTCATTAATTTTTAAAGCAAGTTAAAATTTAAATCCAGGATAACAAGAACTATAAATTAACTTTATGTTTAATCATCGAGAGGATAGCCTAATATAAAATACAGGGCGATCCAAAAGTCAGGAAAACTTTCAAACTCAATAATTCGCACACAAATGCAGATAAAAAGAGTCTGTTTGCACAGAAACGATTCGATTGAAATGAAGTCGGATTTTTTTTTTCAGAAAAAAAATTAATGCTAGAATTTTTTCGGTTTTTGACCAACAGATGGCGTTGTCAGGTTATGGACATCAGTTTATGAAAATTTTCAGACGGTAAGATGCCATATTAACTAACGGCTAATAAATGACCAATATGCCGTCCGTCATTAAGCAACACAGCCGTCAGAAGAGACACCAACTGTTCATTGCATTAAGCAACATTTCTCTCCGTATGATAGACACAGATACATGTTAGGTGGGAAAATGACACCTAAGCAACATTCAAGAGTTAGAGGCCATTTGCAAAGAAAAAGCATTTTTATCAGAAGCATACGCAAACTTGATTAAAAGTAACGATAAGTGTTTACGAGCAATAACACAAGCGAAAGGTGGTCCAACCGAATATTAATTCTCAACTATGAATAATGAAGAGTGTGAATAATTTTGATTCTAAGTGTTTAATCAAATAAGATTCCTTTATTTATGTTTATCATATTAAAATAATTGAGCATAAAATATATTTATTTTTATATCTTCTTTAATTATCGAAAAGTTAAAAAAAATATACAAATTTTCTTAAACAGACTTGCACTTTTCTGTTAATTTGGATAGGATGTGAATAATTTTCTAGGCAACTGTAAGCTCTATAATATTTAGATTCATTTATAGTCAAAATTCTATTTTAGCAAAAAAAAAAAGAATGATCCACCTTTTACATTGTGTTGATAAATCATGAATGGTATACCTTGATCCACTTTAGGGTAGAAAAAGAGAATTTGTTCTGACATTCTTATGGATTTTTCAAGCTAAGTTTTTATAGCTATCATTGTAGAAGACATTTTAAAAATGTATATAATCATCTCTTTATTGGTTGCCCAACTCTGTAAAGGTAGAGATTTATTAAAACTTACTCTAATTTATGAAAAAAATAAGAGAGAGACGTAAGAAGCGCTTAGAAATGCAATTTTATTTGGCTATCAATTTTACAGTATTTTTAAAAATTTATAAGATACATTACGCAATGGAATTTACTTGGCTTTATGCCAAAAATACTTTAAATCTACGGTTTTGGTACGGTTGAAGTAAAACATTTGATTAAGTAACTCAATATAGTTGATTGATTCATCTGATCACACAAATTTCATGCCTATTTGACGTGATAAGGAAGAGTTAAAATAAGGTTATCAATAGCAATTGTTCATCTAATGAATAATTTTAAAGTCTTGCTTAAATTGAAGTCATTGCGAGCCAACTCAGGGACGTAGACTGAATTCGTCTTTCACCCTTATAAGAGGCAATTTCCTTTTTTCAGACTGGGATTGAACCCTAACCTTATAATGCAAAAGCAATTACGCTGTCTAGAGTGCACAAAGAAAGGGCTAAGCCCTGCGAAATGGTGGGATTATTCAATGTGTATCAGAATAAGCTCGTTCAAATTAGAAAAGATTTGAGTAAGCTAAAACTTACATTTAAGAGAAAGCAAAAGCCATGGAGTGTAATAAATTATCATTCCTTGTTAAAAGAACTTTAGTGTCATGGCTTTTTAGAAGTTAGATATTTAACATTCAAACTAACTTTTAATGGGGTATGCTCAATTTGTTTTAACAATTAGGATGTTTAAGGTTGTCTTTACGTCAATTATGAAGGAAATGTGAGGTAAGAATTTGTTTTTACTTAATTATTTCTCCTTCGCCTTAGTTCTTTCGACAAGTAAGAAAGAGGTTTATTAATTGGGAAATGTAGATCATTCCAATGACATAAAATTGCTTACAGCTAAAAACTCCTCTAGCGAGCGTGATTGCCTCTAAATCATGAGTGCCAACGAAGCGACAACCTCTCACTATAAATCCTCCAGCTACAGGATTTTAGGGAGAAGGAAATTTCTAAGATAATGCCTCTAGAAGAAAACTATCTTAAATTTCTATGGATTATCTTTCCGCATAATATAGTTTCGGCATCAGGTTGAAAAATAAAAATATTAAAAAATTTTCTTTTTCTTTCACTTAAGTAAATTAACTTTAGATTATTTTCAAACAGATCATTTCGCCGTTCCATTTATATAAACCTACCAAATTAAAAAAGACGCTTAATAAATTGTTAATAAACAGTGATCCAAACAAATATTTCCTCGTAACTGATTTAATGAAAGAAGGTAAACTTCATCGCCTATAATACAGAGCTCCTCTACTTATATAAAGAAAGTAAATCTGGTTTTATTTAAACATAGATCTTTTTGACGAATTTAGATGAATTTAAACTGTACATCTGAAACTATGACAAAGAGACTTTTCATTATTTCTCCTAATAATGTTTTTAACAATCGAAAGACACACTGATTTGTCTCGTTTACGTTATATCATTTGACGGCACTATAAAGTGATAGCTTCTAATCCACAAGGACAAAATAGAATACCGGATATATATTTCCAAGATGACGTCTTCATCTTCAAGTGGTCTAAGACAAAAAGTAAAATATTTTGTCTTAGATACAGTAGCACCCAAATGTAGTTGGCGAACATAATTTTGGACCATGAAAAATGGAAAAGTCCCACGTATTTGGAAATTTATTGAAATGTGTAATAATCTTATAGAAACAACTTATTAAAACATTTAAATTATAACTTCACGAGAAATTCTTTTCTTAAAGTTTGTTATAAAAACAAAAATCCAAAGTTAACTATCCAACAAAGCTTATACTTCGTTTTGTGTGTGGAATGATCTAATTATTTGCATAAACTTTGTTTAAGAGGTAACTTATATACAAGACAACTGTCTAGCCGAACATACCTTTCTTCTCCAGTCAAAAATGTATTGTTGATGTTGTTAATAATGGACATACAGTACTCGTCAAAATGTGGCTGAACAAACACGGATATAATGAGGCGTTTTCGTGAGCATAGGGATGTAAAACGAGCTCCAAAATCTGGTTGCCCTTTAGCAAAATCAGATCATGAAGATAGGGCGCTGACAAAGTTATCAACTGCTCATCCTAGAAAGACCGCAGTACAACTCAACCAAGAATTGAAAGAGCATTCTCGTGTAATTGTCAGTCACATTAAAAACTATTCCTAAATGATGCTACTTTGATGGAAGGCGGCCTGCAAAAAAAAAAAAAATCGAATGGCTAGACTCCAGTTTGCAAGAGCACATGAGCACTGGACTCCAAAGGATTGGGCCAAAGATTTTTGGAGCGATGAATCCAAGTTTTGCCTTTTTGGTTCGGATGAAGTTAAGTATATTCGTCGCCGAATTGGTCACTAATTTGATCCAATGTGAACGAGTGATGGTTTGGAGTTGTTGTAACCGTCAGGGAGTAGGTTCATTAGTCCGGATCAATGGAAATATGGAAATGTATAATTAGTCCGAAACAATATTTTATCTCGCCATCCGCCCCCTTTTGCCAAAGCTCAAAGGTGACGTGGTTAGATTTTTTAGCACGAAAATGACCCCAAGCATACATCTCAACTTGTGAAAAGATTTCTCTTTTCCTTAAATCTGGTGTATTGGACTGGTCATCTCAGTCATCGGATCTTAATCACCTGTGGGATAATTTAGAAAGTAGATGCAAAGATAAAATAACCAGAAATGAGGATAGAAAATTTGAGATGCTTCGAACAGAATGGAAGAAATTTCTTTGGAAACCTTGATTGATTCTATGCCACGGAGATTCTGAGTTCCATGAATTGGAACTGAACCTTTGGATTTCAATATGTTATGCAACAAAACATTAACTTACGAACATATAAATTGTTAATTTTAATCTCTCAAAGTGATTTTGAATTTGGAAGCAGAAACGTGCCAGTTTCTTTTGAAATTTTGTACTTATAATAAAGCTTAAAAATGTCTCTTGAAGCGATCGTAATAGTCTCTGCTAGCTGCCGATCGAGAGCAACGGAGTCAGAACTAGTCGGCTTTAACGATGACACCTTTCTTTTACACCCTGTATTTCTGCATTACAGTGGTTATTATGGAAATGAAAGCGCTTGCGTTCAAGAAGCACGAGATATTGTTGCCTAGTATGCCTAATAGTCGTAAATTTATCGGCTAGAGTTTTGAGGGGGTTTTTTTGTCAAAGACCTCAAATTAGCGAGCTAATTTCAAGACATTCTCGATTAGTCGACGCAGCGCATCCCAAACGTGCTCAACAAGGGAGATCTGGCGATTTCGCCGACCAAGGCAACGTGTCGCAAGCACAGAGATAATTCATATGTGTCCAAGCGCTATATTATTGAATAGATGCAGAAGCCTTTGCGGTAGCAAACTGAACGTATATAGCTATGAGGGTACCACGGAGGATACAAGGGGGCTAGGCTATCAAACTATATGGCACCTGTTGTCGTGTGGCACTTAAAGCGGGGCCTTGCATTTTCCACTGCTTCTGCACGAAAAAGGCCACTGAGTTTAATTTTAAACTTTACTGTAAATCCAAGCAAAACATCTATCAAAATTTTTCAGTGGTTTAAGAAATCAAAAGATCTTATTGAATATCTATTAAAACCACATCGCATTTTTAATGAATCTCAGAAGACAATGAAAATGAGCCCTCATTTTAGGATTTGTTTAACTTTATGGATTTATTTTAAATAATCTAAACAAGTGTTCGTTTTAGTATGTTATGATCAGAAATTATAATTATAAAAGAAACTTTAAAATATCGACTTCTTACAGCCAGGTTGTTCTAACTTCACTTTTTGTGAAACTGAGATTTTTTTCAAACATCGTTCTAACTCATGTTTATCAAACATAAAAGTATTGAAAACAATAATTTTACCACTAAAAACCACATTAATCAACAACTCTATATTATTCCAACTCCCTCAAATTAAATTTTGTTTAGTTCCGTAGTATTTAACTCGGATGAAATTTAAAGTATCCCGCGCCTCGATATAAAATCACTGTACAAATTCTTTTAACGAACCGATTAGATCTTTTAGGATTCTGTTTTGAAGAAAATCTAGGTTTTTATCAATAGACTCTCTGCATATTTAACGGTTAAGAGAAATTAAGACCGATACTGTAAAAAAAATGGAAAAGTGTAATCATCAAATGTGCAAATATTTTAAAAGGTAATGTGGAATGTAATTTTCATTACTTCATACAATTATGAAGAAAATTAAACAGGAAAAACAATAATTAAGCTCAAATTTTGATATATATTCATTTATATTTTTAAAATTTTTCTCGATTTCTATGTTTAATATGGAAGCATAATAGCATATTATGTCTATATATCCAACAAAATATTAGCTATGAAGGCAACATATTTTATGTACATTGCAGTTATCCAATTTTGACCCTGATGTGGGAAACAAATCGCTGACGGAAAAAAATTTAGTCCTTCTGAAAAATATCCAAAAAATTGGTATTTCCTAGCATATTGGATCCCCAAACAGTATCGTATAAAGATAAGGGATCTGCTATTAAAGTATTAGTACTCGTACCGATGTCTGTGGTCAGGAATGTTTATTTTGTTTTGAATTCCTGTCTGAAAACACTTTCTCTAAACTGCCTTCGCGGCGTATCGGTCGCATTTGTAAGAGGCAAATACTGTAATAACTTTAAGCTGCCGTAAGCAGGAAACAAATTTAATATTACTAAGCTAGAATTACTTCAAATAATTTATGTACCTCATGTTAATTAACCAAGCTATTCTCATTAAAACTGAATGAATAATCAATACGCTATCTCGGCTTTAAAAATCGATCAACTTACTACCAGATCGAATAGGAAAAACTGAACGAAAAATTGATAACCTCTAATTCACAAGGACAAGATAGAAAAACCGGATACATAATTGGATGATGATGTCTTCATCGTCAAGCGGTCGCAGACAAAATACAATACATGTAGCACCCAAACGTAACTTGGGGGAGGCCGTGGTCTGGTGGGCTTTCACTGAACACAACTTCTGTGAAGTTAAGCTATATCAGGCACGGCTCGTCACTGGATGGACGACCATCTTACAGCAGTCGTGAATCCAGGTCCATCCAGGGACCCAACTCGTCGGCCTCTGGCCATATACAGGCCCTGGATGGACGTATTGGATCCAATTAATAAAAAAATAAACTAGCGAACATACATTTGGGCCATAAAAAATGGACAAGTTCCATATCTCTGGAAAAATTTTGAAATGTGTACTAACCTTATAGAAACAACATATTAAAAAATTAAAACGATAGCTTAAAGAGACATTTTTAAGCTTTATTATAAGTACAAAAATTCAAAAGAAACTAGCACGTTTCTGCTTCCAAATTCAAAATCACTTTGAGAGATTAAAATTAACAATTTATATGTTCGTAAGTTAATGTTTTGTTGCATAACATATTGGAATCCAAAGGTTCAGTTCCAATTCATGGAACTCAGAATCTCCGTGGCATAGAATCAATCAAGGTTTCCAAAGAAATTTCTTCCATTCTGTTCGAAGCATCTCAAATTTTCTATCCTCATTTCTGGTTATTTTATCTTTGCATTTACTTTCTAAATTATCCCACAGGTGATTAAGATCCGATGACTGTGATGACCAGTCCAATACACCAGATTTAAGGAAAAGAGAAATCTTTTCACAAGTTGAGATGTATGCTTGGGGTCATTTTCGTGCTAAAAAAAATCTAACCACGTCACCTTTGAGCTTTGGCAAAAGGGAGCGGATGGCGAGATAAAATATTGTTTCGGACTAATCATACATTTCCATATTTCCATTGATCCGGACTAATGAACCTACCTCCTGACGGTTAAAACAACTCCAAACCATCACTCGTTCACATTGGATCAAATTAGTGACCAATTCGGCGACGAATATACTTAACTTCATCCGAACCAAAAAGGCAAAACTTGGATTCATCGCTCCAAAAATCTTTGGCCCAATCCTTTGGAGTCCAGTGCTCATGTGCTCTTGCAAACTGGAGTCTAGCCATTCGAGTTTGTTTTTTTTTGCAGGCCGCCTTCCATCAAATTAGCATCATTTAGGAATAGTTTTTTAATGTGACTGACAATTACACGAGAATGCGCTTTCAATTCTTGGTTGAGTTGTACTGCGGTCTTTCTAGGATGAGCAGTTGATAACTTTTTCAGCGCCCTATTTTCATGATCTGATGTTGCTAAAGGACAACCACATTTTGGAGCTCGTTTTACATCCCTACGCTCACGAAAACGCCTCATTATATCCGTGTTTGTTCAGCCACATTTTGACGAGTACTGTATGTCCATTATTAACAACATCAACAATACATTTTTGACTGGAGAAGAAAGGTATGTTCGGCTAGACAGTTGTCTTGTATATAAGTTACCTCTTAAACAAAGTTTATGCAAATAATTAGATCATTCCACACACAAAACGAAGTATAAGCTTTGTTGGATAGTTAACTTTGGATTTTTGTTTTTATAACAAACTTTAAGAAAAGAATTTCTCATGAAGATATAATTTAAATGTTTTAATAAGTTGTTTCTATAAGATTATTACACATTTCAATAAATTTCCAAATACGTGGGACTTTTCCATTTTTTATGGTCCAAAATTATGTTCGCCAACTACATTTGGGTGCTACTGTATCTAAGACAAAAGATTTTACTTTTTGTCTTAGACCACTTGAAGATGAAGACGTCATCTTGGAAATATATATCCGGTATTCTATTTTGTCCTTGTGGATTAGAAGCTATCACTTTATAGTGCCGTCAAATGATAAAACGTAAACGAGACAAATCAGTGTGTCTTTCGATTGTTAAAAACATTATTAGGAGAAATAATGAAAAGTCTCTTTGTCATAGTTTCAGATGTGCAGTTTAAATTCATCTAATTTCGTCAAAAAGATCTATGTTTAAATAAAACCAGATTTACTTTCTTTATATAAGTAGAGGAGCTCTGTATTATAACCGATGAAGTTTAACTTCTTTCATTGAATCACTTACGAGGAAATATTGGTTTGGATCACTGTTTATTAACAATTTATTAAGCGTCATTTATCAATTTACTGCAGTTTCTTGTATGACATCAGTAATGAACGTTCCCCGTAGAACTTCCTCGGACTGTCAGAGGGCGCCACATGACCGGAATTACAGAATTTCAATGGGCTAATTGTCAAATGCCAAGTCTCCTTTTATAATTGTCTCTGGTTCATGCAGGAAGTGACATCAGATTTTTAGCAACACGACACGCTTAACACGATTAGCACGGAGTTTTTGAATGTAGCTTGTGATTACTTGCACGTTTATGATTTGTATTGTTTTAGAGCTAACTATGTCCCTTAACAATGCTTTCCCACCATTACGGATTTCATGAGAGAGATGAGGAATGCCACAAGGAGCATGCGCGCCATTGTCGTGCTAGAGAACTAACACGAACACGGACGTAAAAAGCCCGTGCTCCGTGCTAGGCGTTTTGCAACACGGGACATGGTTCGTGCAGGAAGTGACATCACATTTTAGCAACACGACACGCTTAATACGACTAACACGGAATTTTTGAATGTAGCTAGTGTTTCGAAATATTACCTATGTACTGTTGTCCGAGTCAAATTTGAACAGTTAATGTTTTCATGAATTGTTATTAATTATTATTGATTCACAAAGTCTTCTTATCTAAAGACTCGCATTCTTTAAGCTTGTTGCTTCGAGCAACATAAATTCCATGTATTTGCGCAGCTAATAATTCAAAATTAGGAAGTTCCCTGAATAGGAAATGCGATTATATATTATTAAATTTAGAATTACTGGAATATAGATTCTAATATGTTATAGATTATAATGCGTACACGCATCGGAAAATTCAATCTGCATTTACAAATTGAAATGTTTACATTACACTAGAATAATTTATTATAAATGAAAATTAGCGTTGCGGTTATTATCACGAACCTCTGATCACTGTAAAGCTGATATTGCTATGGAAGATTAAAAAAAAAGCAGAAAAACCATTGACTTCAGTGCAATCCTCAATAAATTACACAAGTCGGCACCTCTGATAATACAATAAATTACAATGATTGGCTTTACGATTTTCTATTCCTTAAGGTATATTCATAAATAAGAATAAAAAATAATAGGCATAAATCGCGAAAACTTTAATCTAACTCGTAAATTTGCTCGTAAATCAAACTTTACCCTCGTAAATCAAAATTTGGATATTAATCTTAAATGCAATTAATAAACCAAAGCGATTAATAAATTTGCTCGTAAATGCAAAATCTTGCAAAACGGGGAAGTTAAAAGCTTTATCAGGAAAGAATTGTAAACTCGTAAATTCCCAAGAATTGACATTTGTGTATTCTGTAAATGAGTAAAGTTGTTTGCATTATTAAATATTTAAAAAGACTGGAATCATACCTTAATAAATATAAATTTTCCCCGAAACTTTAATTATTCCCAAATTATTATTATTATTATTATTATTATTACTATTAAGTGTTAAAAATAGCCTACCGATAATTAGATAATTTTTCTTCTTTCACCCTTGGCTATAATTCATTTTAATCTAACTGGCATTAACTTCCTTTGTTCCCATTTCGTTCAAATGCGCCGTCCATTTTCAACTTCAACTGTTTTCGTTTAATCCAGATTAATCTCGTGTGCCAATCCTCGATTGCGAGATATCACCAGTCGACCTTTATTGCCTTTGGCTTCTCCCGATTTGCAAAAGTCTATTTCTCCTTCAAATTGCAAGCGAGCAAAAGCGGTCGACTTCAATTCCCATCAACCAGAGGGCAAAGGCACCGAAAGAAAGCACAATTACTCCAAGATTTCAACAAATCCTACCCTATCATCCGTCTTGTGACTCCCTACTGACCCTTTTCTGGCCATTATCTCTTTCTTCCTTATTGTTTCATCTTTGTGCAGACTACGTCTCCTCTGGGGAAGGCCCATTGCTTATCCTACGGTCACTCAGATTTGCCGGAGAAACTCCGAGGGACAGGTGACCAGTGTCTTCTCCATTCAGAAAATGAGAAGAGGAGAAGGAGGGAGGCAAAGAACCGCCAACTGCCGACTGTATCACCGAGGGATTTACAATGTATTTTTGGGAAGATTAGTATCGATTTTTATTTCCCTGGCACTCTTTGGGAGCTTCAAAGGATTGATTGTGGGTTCAGTGCACCTGCAGTATTAACCTTAAAAGAGAACCAGCTTAAACCTGGCTTTAAGCATCCTTTCAAATAACTATGAAAACCGAGGCTTTTAATGGCTTAGTTTGTGTTAAATCAAATTTCGCGATTTTCATTAATCTTAACAAGTTATTAAAACAATGATAATCAAATTACTGGTCAAGATTCCGTAGTTGAGAATTTTTTGAAATCATTTACTAGTATGATTTTCATGTAATACGATTTTCTCGTACTTTGCTTAATTTAAAAGCTTTTCGAGAAAGCCTTTACCTCCTTAATTGAATTCAGCCTTCATGGACAAAGAATATTATTTAATAGAATTGCAGTTAAATGAGATTTTGGATGAATTTATAAAGGAACATAACTAAAAGATAAATCAGTTTAAATAAATCTTATGCAACGCCTAGTGGTAATTTATATTATAAAGGTTGTCTCATCAATTTTTGTGATTTGTTTACAAAATCCCTATACTAACGAACGAGGCTCTTAAATTTATTAATATTTTTGTTAGGTGATATTTTTAGCAATGAAATGTGTATTTAATTCTTATTTGTTCTCATCGAAAAAAACAGATAGTATTTCAAATTCAGATCAAAAATGTAGAAGCCCATAGAATCTCTTTGAAATGCATAAACTTTCCAAGTTTTGCTTTAAATAAATTTCATCATTGGAAATACCATTCATACCTACAATCTTCAAAGAGTTACTGGAATTTCATCCAAATACTCTGATTCTTAACAGCCTGTTGTCTTAAGGAAAAAATGTCACAGAAACTGTGGATAAACAATAGTAAAAAAAATAAAACGTACGATACCACTTTTCCACAATAAATATTTTATCTACGGATGCGCATTTCGAGCTATCATGTCGACTTCGTCAGCGTAATGCAATAAGGGTAGGTAACAGTAATGATTGAAAAAAACTACAGCGATGTATCTTAGATATAAAGTAACGACTGAGCTTAAAAACCAATGGAGAACTCAATATGCAGGATTTCTGCGCATATTGAATTCATTTCTTTCATACGTGAAGAGTTTTTGTACAAGTTTAAAGAAAATTTCATCATTTTTGATCATCCTCTATTTAGTAGCCCTAACTTGAGTTTCTGGCTTCACATATAATCTCAGGGCTTTTTATTAATAATCCTTGTTTAAATATGTTAATAATGTATATTTTGAGATATTTACATCTTGTTAAAATATTTTATTAATTTTTTTTCTAGAAAATAAATATTGTTTCCCAGTTGCTTGTACATAGTAAATGTAGAATATGGCCATTATATCTCGTAAATTTTACTTTTGTTCCTAGGATAGAAATACATTTGGTGACTGATTCCTGAAAGACTAAGCTCAGTCCTAGAGCTCTCTCTATGTGTGTGTGTATATCTGTTGTTGTTTCACATTAGATTATAAGAGATAAGATAAATGGGTCAGATATAAAATGGATGAGTACGAATAAGCAATCGAAGGTCTAGTTTCCAAAACACGGGGTTTTCTGAATAGCTGTTGTTTTGGCAGCCTTATGTTACTCTTTATACAGGATGAAAATTAATTCCATTGTCAAACTTATAGGGGAGGTAGTATGGGTGATTCTAAGCAAAAAAGTGTATATGAACGTGGGTCCGAATTTGAACTATAACTGAGATATGAAGAGAAATAAACATGCCACCACCAAGATCAACAAGTTAATAACTCAGATTCTATAATATCCAGTATGATGAAATTTAGGGAAATTATATGGTACATAAAACGGTGCATACCGTTAAAATTTGATCGAATTCTAACGAGTAGTTTCCAAGTTACGCATTCAACATCGTAACAGTGCTCACATGCTAGTACTAATCAGCACGTGTTACGATGTTGAGTGCGTAACTCGGAAACTGCTCGTTGGATTTCGATCAAATTTTAACGGTACACACAGTTTTTTGTATTCTATTATTTCCCCAAATTTAATCATACTGTGTATGATAGAACCTGAGTTATTAACTTGTTGATCTTGGTGGTGTCATGTTTATTTCACTGGCGGCTAGCGACACGGTAGAACATGACGTCATGGCGAAAAATGGAAGGGAGAGCGCAGAAAAGACTTTCGCACAGGCCTTTTACAATCTGGCAGGCCGTGTTTAAATTTAACAAACTTTTACCACTCTCATTCAATGAGGCTCATTGGTCACTGTTTTCCGTTACTCGAACGCCTTCGGCGTTCTGTCTACGACGTCCCCCTCCGGGGGTAAATAATTGATATATACCCCAACCTATTTGGTTACAGGGGGCAGTTGGTTTCCCCTCGGCCGGTTACAGGAACTTGCCATGACGTCATGTTCTACCGTGTCGCTAGCCGCTTCTTTTATTTCTGTTCATATCTCAGTTATCGTTCAAATTCGGACCCACGTTCATATGAACTTTTTTACTTAGAATCACCCATACTACCTCCCCTATAAGTTTGGCAGTGGAATTAATATTGCAGTAAAAATTTCTTACAAAACCATCTGTTTTCCAGGGTAATCATTTAATGCAAAATGAGCTTTCTCTCAGAAACATAATAACTTTTTACTTTTTCTGGTTTCATCAACAATTCGTTTAAATGGAGAAAGCAGATTTTGAAAATCAGACCTTCGATCTGGTTTGATATCTCAGAGTGTTTCGAATTTAGCGACATTATATGGCTGTTCACTGCAGCTAGCAATGGGAATTTCCATATGTTTGGTAATGCTCAGTATTCTCAACTGATTTTTGTGCAACTTTAATATAAATACGTATGTGTTAATTTTAATTCGTACGTTATTTCTTCTGACTGTATGTCAAGCGAAAAGAAGCATATTCGACCGTTTTCTAATTAGAAATATGTACATGTAAATTTCAAAATATCTTAGTTATAAGAGTAAAGCCGTTTTCTTTCGCGTGACAGAAGCAATTATAATTGCAAAATTAAATTATTAATTTTAAGTTAATGGAAATATAGTCAGTTGTAAAATATGTTAAATTCAAAGTTTATAGATTTATTTTTGGTGCCTAAATTAGGTTATACATGGTGGCGCAAAGGTTTGGGCACTCAAAATATCCTTAAAATACCCATCAAGCTTTGCAAAACGCAATTACACTTCAAATTTGGTCAACTCGTTCTGAAGTTATGAAACAATTACTGAGACCCCTCTAAACGCGTCTACGGTAGCGTCATGTATTTCAATGTAAAAATTTGGGTAGCATATTATTTTTTTATTTTAATTGAAAACATTTTTTAAATATTTTAAGTGATTACATTAAAATTCTGAGTTTCCAAGCTTTTGCGCCACACTTTATGGGGTTTGCTCACGCATGTCAAGTTTATCTACTTCATGAAACTCTAAAGACCTAGAAACGTTAGTTAACTGAATATATATGATCATTGACTCCATCATCTAGGGATTACGTTAACTGTGGATGCCAAGTGTGTGTTGTTTATTTATCAGTAATTTTAGTAATTTAGAAATTGGTAATGTTTAATATATTCCCTATCAGTTTAATAGTAGATTTTGTGGATAAATAACAAAGCACACGATAATTTACATTAATGTATTGGTAATAAAATTATGGTTTCTCGAATCATTTCTTCCGGACGTCATTTGAAATCTTTGTTTTGTTTTTTTTTAATGGAAGAAAAATTCAGTGGGAAAAAATTATTTATTATTTTAGGATACAAATGATGTGCTGTCGACATCTGTTGTTTATGAAATTGGAATAATAGATGCAATTTTTATTAATCAGTGCCGCTTTCGAACAAGCTAAAAGAAGTTTTTGATTCATCATTTTTGATGGTTCGAGGCAATTTCTTCTTCGTTTCTTTTCCGTTTTCATATTTTCTTTTCGTTTCCAAATTGTTCTTAGAACAATCTCATCCCTCCCACTGCCATAAGATTAAAGACTAACGGGAAATAAAAATAAAAAGACGGGGAAAGGCAAAGCCCCTACCCTTTATAGCCTCTTATTTCAGATGAAAAGCAGGGAGTTGTGGAGGTAAAGTGACACTGGCTCTGGTCGTCATTGCGTGCTCGACCACGCGGGGGCGGGAGTGCCATTTTTCCCATCACCGACTCGGTAATGATTTCAGTTGTTACTGATAATTAGCTGCTGTACCCCGAAACAGCTGGACGAGAAAGTTGCAGAGAAGGAGAAGTGTTGGAGAGAAAATTGGGAGGAGGAACGAAGGAAGGGAATGGGGGGGGGGGAGTTAAGAATCCCTTCCTTTGCATGCGCCCCCGATGACAGGCGGACAATGGAAGGCAGTTCTTGGGGACACGCGAGCTAGAGAGCGAGGGAGGAACGAGACAAAAGAAAAGACCCTAGGAACAAGTTCTCGGGAGCATCTTCGCTCTCACGGTAACGAAAAAAAGGTGGAATGGACTTACAAGACAAGGACAAAAGAAGTAAGGAGAGAAAACGAAAATTTAATTAAAGAGCTGTCCGTTTCCATCAGGAGAGTGCTTGCGGTTGTCCGGAACGGTTCCTCGTCGGTGACCGGGGCGGCAGTTGAGCCTCTACCCCTGCCGACGCACCCACTAAAGACTTCGACAACGACAGAAATAGCACTATTTCTGGCTAATCCAGTAATTGCCGGAAATCTGCTGCCAGGAGAGTGTGTGCCTCTTTTAACTAGTGCTAGAAGAAAAGAGCTGAGATGAAGAGTGGGAAAGAAACATACTGCGGTTCAAGAAGGCAGAGGCGGTGGGGACCAAAGTGTTCCTGGAAAACGGCTTCGCAAAAAGTTTCGCAATCGACCCGCTTGCTGACTCCGCGAAAAATTCAACAACCCCCATTTCGAATCAATTGGCCTATGACAACATGCCCGCCATCTAGACACACGTAAAACTGGATTCGAAACAAGCATTGCTTAAAATAATGGGTTTACTACTCAGAATAACAACACTGTTAAGTGGTTTGCTTTTATACATACATATGTATTTGCCTGAAACTGTTTTGCATTCGGTAGTAAGGAACTCTGTACTAATGCAGTCTTTATCGGAAACGTATCTCAGTAAATTTATTAACCAATAAATTTTATGCTCCTCATTTCGTTTAAAAGAATGCATTCTTTAAAGCATTTTTATCTTCTTTAATTATATTTTCTATATTAAAAACTGATGACTTAGAATCTTACACATTATGGTAATTGGCTAAACTTACAAGCTATGTGCATTCTCGTTTAATAATAGAAACATTACAATCTTATATATAAAATGTTTAAATCTTCTTGCTCCATGCCCGTTTCCATAGTGACGAGCAACACTACAACCTTCATTGTTTCCAACAAATGAAAAACAATGATTGTTAAAATCCAAAAATCGCAGCTGACTAAAATGTCTATTAAAAAATCTTATATTTTTCGTAGGCTACAGTTCAAAAATATATTGTTGTCATAGATTTAACTATATACAACCACTGGCATTTAAAAATAGCACACTAAAATAAATAAGTAAATCAAATTAAGTCCTAAATAAGTAATTTAACTATTCTAAATTGCGAATTTCATTGCAGTTATACGATTCTTATTTTTTAATTTTAATAAAAAATAACATTCAAATAAAATTTTGAAGTTGAATAACAATTCACGTCACAAGTAGGTAACATTAGTTTTTACATTTTACGATATTCATTAAATGTGTATAATTATTGTTTTTTAATTTTAAGATATAGTGGTCGTGCAATATGCCTCCGAAACAGTCTGCCGAGGAAATTGAGCAATGAGGGAGGTAAAAAAAAAAAGACCGACGAGCTATTTTCACTGAAGAGCAAAGTTTACATCTAATAGTTGTAGATGTGTTTTTGTGTTAGGTTATAACTATCAAATTGACAGTAGTGACTTTGTCACATTTTAACAAGACACGTTGTGTTAGTAACGCTGTCATATAGATAGCGACCTTTTTACTATTGGCAAAGCTGTGAATTATCGCAGTCCTGTCAATTATCACCGTGCTCTCACAGATCAAATATTTTTAAAATTTAAATCGAACTTACAGTTTCCATTGTTCCGGTAACCGTCATACGCCGGGCTTTCGAATAAAATCCAAAGCAAGCTGTATCTGACGCGAACTGTGGTGACCCGTTGTAACAAATTTTAGCTAGGAAATAAAGCCAGTCAATCTGTTTTCAAATCCATCTTTGTCCTCATTCTCATCTATGGTCATAAATTATGGGCAATGTCCGAAAGAGTGCCGAAATGTTATCCTGGGAGGGTTGACAGGTGCTTCCTACTAGATAGAGTGCTCAGCATCACTATAAGGCAGCCTTTAGGTGTTGAGCCCCTACTTCTCCGCATTGAGAGGGCTCAGTTGCTTCAGTATGGCCGCAAGTACGGATGTCGCAAACTGTCTTCCTAGACAGTTGCTATTTTCCAAGTCGGTGGTCACATAAGAGACCAAGGAGTCGACTTAGAACTAGGTGGCTAGACAACATAGAACATCTGTATTCGAGCCGCTTGGATATTACCATTGAGGACATGCGCTTGATGGCGGAAAATCTCGAGCGCTGCCCCGCGATCTTAACGGATAAGCAGATTTGTAAACTAACAAGGGACATATACGAGCACTTTTTTTGCGTGCTTGCATACCTAGGAGAGGAGTTTGGACGCTTTCAGGTGAAGTGGATTCGTACGTATTAGTGAAGAAAGAAGTTGAGAGCGCAATAATACGTATACACATCGCTTTAACAAAGGTGTCTTTGTATGGCTTTATGTCCTGAAATTTTTTCGTTTTCTCGATTTATTTTGAAAGAAACAAGATTTAGCATTTTCTTATTTTGCAAGTATTTTGTAGCTTTAGCTGAGAAACATATTTCAATTTGGTGGGGGTCTGAGAGATACATGTTTCCTTATAAGTAAGGAAATATTTTCTGCATCGCTATTATATTGGCAGGGATTTATTTACTATTGGCGGTCCTGTCAATTTTCACAATCGTATCATAGACAAAATTTTACAATCAAAATGGAATTTAAAGTTTCACCTGTTGTAGCACCGTCGTATGACGGGCTTTATTACTAGTGAGTTTAATAAATTGGTTAGCTTTTCGCAGTAATTTTAATTACCAATAAGTAATCACAGCTGTATTCTGTAGATCACAGATTAATTGTGCTACAGCACACCAAGGAGAAGAATAAGAAGTTCAAGTATCAATCAACACGAATACTAATTGTGATTAGGTGAATTTTAAGCTCGCCATTTTAGTAATTAACAGAGGACAAAAAATTTTTTTTTAAATATACAATAGAATATGCCTTTCCTTTAAGACCAGGATACTGATATGACTAGTTATGTGCGTAATCTTCCAATAAAATTATAATGAATAAAATTATAATCCCTATCTAAATTATTATAAACTGAAAGCTCTATTTGTTCATTAAACATAAAAATGACTTTCAGTTTTCTGTTTAGTCGTACATTTAGTTCTTGTTTAAAATTCTACCACTAGGAAGATCGAAAACCACATATTGAGACTTGTTATAATCAGGCTTGGTTATAGGTTGTAATAAAATATAATATAAAGTTATTTCTCTAACTTGAGGGAAAAAGTGGAACACTTTAAAAATGAATAGACAAATTGAATATGCACTTCGTGAAAATAAAAGCTTGTCATTTTTTTCGTAGTCCGACGTCATTTATATCCACTACGTAGCCAAGGAGAAAGACAGGCCTGGGCACTCAAAAGTCACATGACTATAGTAGTCTGAGCAACAATACAACTTTCATTGTCTCCATCCTGGATTTTAACAATCAATGATTTTTCCTTTGTTGGAAAGTTTGGATTGTTGCTCAGACTACTGTGGTCAGGTGATTTTTGAATGCCCAGGCCTGTCTTTCTCGTGGGCTACGTATCCACTATTCAATGCCAACGAGAGACAGGCAAGGACACTCAAAAGTCACCTGACCATCGGGGTCCGAACAACAATCCATGCTCCATTGTTTCCATCTTGGATTATAAGATTCATTTTTTTTGTTGGAAACAATGAAGGATGAATTATTGCTCGGATCCCGATGGTCAGCCGACTTTTGAGTGCTCTGGCCTATCTCTTGTTGGCCTCGTCCATCCACTATTACTAAAATCCACTTCTGTCTGTCTGTCCCTTTATAGACTCGGCCCCTGTAAAAGATACCCCGAAACTACCCTTTTTGTGGATACTTCTGGTCGTGTAGAAGGCGATAGGATGATTTACATTACAATTTCGGTGGTTTTTCACACAATTTTTTAAATAATTCCTTTTTCCTGCATTTCTATGGAGTTTTGTTTGCGTGGAGCATTTTTTGGTGTCATAATTTGTTTTGCCAATTTGATTGTTTCTGAGGGGTGGAAACATTAGGTGAGGTCAAAAATGTTAACCAAAAGTTGGGTTGGTGAAGCAGTGATAATTGGCATGATTGTTAAAGTATTGATGACTATCGTAGCAACAATGATTTTCTTCACTAACTCAACTCGCGGAAAAGACTGGCCCCCGCGCGGAAAAGTCACTTGACCATACTAGTCCGAGCAATGACGTATATTAAAGATAGGCTCCGAAGCAATTGTTGCTAATTGAAGCAAATTGGGAAGCTCCATGCCCAGAACTGTCATGGCCGAAAGTGAGTGAAGATGATGCAAAACACATGGCTAAACATGAGAGTAGCTGATTAATAATTCTTTCACACGCCAATCACGGAGTGATAAGTTTATCTTTTCGTTTACTTTGTATTTGAAGTATTTTATTATATTTTATAAACAATTTTTCGATCATGGTTTCAATTAATTTCAATTTCGTTTCGATCGTCTTTCAGTTATGTATTTTTATTTTAGTTACGTATTTTTGATTTATGCTTGTAGAAAATGATTCCTGGCCCTTTTTCGTGTCTGTTTGTACAGTTGTACGCAGAACAACTTTGAGGAATGGCTTTGAATTAATTATTCCTCGGGCCCAAAATCTTCAAAAATAAAGCAGCCAAACAGCTAATTACTCCACGGCTCACTCTTGCCCAGAACTGTCATGGCTAAATTTGCTTCACTTTTTGCCGCTGTTAACAATAGGATTCGGAGCAAGGGGTCCGTCATACGGAGAAATCTCGTACACCGTCCCACAAATCTCACAAATCTGTAAAAAATCTCAAAGATTATCACAGATTTTAAAAGTCTGAAATCTGACATTCGATCTCTGCGCCATCCAACGATCCGCAAAAAATAACCAAAAAACTCGTCAAAAATATTTTCCTCTTCTTCAGATCTAACAAAAACCCGCAGAAATCGGAAAATCTGCGTTTCGTCATTGTGTATCGCTCTCGTTCGCTAAAGTTATCTCGCGAATTCTAATTTCGTTTCAGGTTTTCACTATTGCATATTTTGTTCTAGGTTTTCTCGGTCGGCCCCACTGATCTCTATAACAACCTCGGTTGCTATAGAGATCAGTGGTCGGCCCTCATAACGTTTACGTTTAATATTAAAAAGGTTTTTCTAAAAATTCAGTATCAACCTGTTTAAATTAGGAATCATGTTTTTAACCCCTTCAGTCACCTTGGCAACATATGTTTCCAACTTGTATCTTGGACGTTTACCTTGTCAAAAGTGCGGTATTTTTTTATGTTTTGTAAAATTTCGTACTAAATAAATGACATGAATAAAATCTGTTGATTCTCTAATAAATATGTATATTTCGGTAGCAAATATAGCCATACATGTAAAAAGATAATAAAAAATGTTAATAAATAAAAAACTGCTGGTTATGTTTAATGTAACAGTATCAATATAATAAATGTAAAAACAAAATTTTTACAATCGAATTTAAGGTCTGTGTCTGAAGGGGCTACTATGATAAATATTCTGTAATGTTAAAAACATTAGTACAAACAGTACATTATGCAAGTATAACAAAGGTAAAATATACAGGGCGAGTCTGAAACCCTGTCACAAACTTTTAGAGGAGGTAGTATGGATGATTCTAAGCAAAAAAGTTCATATGAACATGGGTTCGAATTTGAACGATAACCGAGATATGAACAGAAATAAAAATGCCACCACTAAGATCAACAAGTTAATAACTCAGGTTCTATAACACCTAGGATAATGACGTTTAGGGAAATGATAGAGTACACAGAACTGTGTATACCAATAGAATTTGATCAATTTCCAACGAGTAGTTTCCGAGTTACGTAGTCTAATCATACAGATTTATGAAATCTCTCCCAAATCTTTAGAAATCCCACAAACTTCAAAATCTTAGAACCACTTGAAAAATCTGGGGATTTTAAAATCTCGTACATCATCTTTGAATGTCGGACCCCTCGATTCGGAGTCAGGGGTTGGCGTCAGGAAGGGCATCCTGCCGTAAAACCATTGCTAGATCCAACTAACATTAGCGACCCCATGAGAAATGGGAAAAACTGAGGACAGAGAGATTTTTTCTTTTTTCCAAATTTAAAAACAACTTCTTTTTCAAAATGTAGATGAGATTAAACATAATTCGCAGCCTCAGCTACGCGCTATCCCAAAAACTGAATTCCATGGAACAATGACAGAGACTGTGGGAGCGGTCATTGCAAGCAAGAGGGAATATTTGAAGGAGGCAAATATCTATAATGTTGTAATTAGATAATAAAGTTAGGATGTCAAAAACTCGTTTTTTAACAGATCTCGTATGGTTCGGAGTATCAGCTATCACGCATTCTGCTCAGTTAACTTTCCGATTTCACTGATGCAAGTTTTGTATATCTGGTGCTAGAGAGCTCTGAATGAGAGTTGAAACATTGGGGCATGTAACAGCACGATGTTGGCGCGCATGAAGCAGCGTACTGTAATAGAGTTTTTAATTGCAGAAAATGCGCCACTGATAAATATTTGTCGGAGATTGAAGACTGTTTATGATGGTGAATGTCGACATCAATACTGTGCGAAGTTGGTCTATTCGTGCTCGTAATGAACCTGGTGCAACTCTCAACATATGTTACAAACTACATAGTATTAGTGAATCGTCGCATAACGCAGGAAGAGCTGTCAATCCCGTGTGGCAGTATCACGAGAACTTGTGCAAGCAATAATTGGAGAATTGGGATTCCGGAAACATTGTAGAACTTGGGTCCCGAGAATGCTCCCTCTTGATATGAAAGAGAAGAGAATGCCAACAATTGTATAAACTCTACGAACGTGAATGCAGTAGATCTTAAACAATATTGTGACAGGTAACGAAAGCTGGATACACCATTTCGATCCTGTAAACTAGCGATCATCAATAAAGTTTCGCCACAAACGACCTACCCTAATCTAAACTAATCTGTGCTAAAAATGTTCAAGGCTGTAAGTCTTCTTAGTTATTTTAATGTGTAGTGCATTTGGAATTCATGCCTAAAGGGCATACTGTAAAACCTGTAAGGTACTGTGAAACCCTAAAAAACTTAAAACACGAATTCAAAGAGTTCGTTCACATATAGAACAGCCTCTCCTATAGCATGACAATGCTCGTCCACACGCAAGTGCAATGAAAATAAAACAGATTCAGTGTCTTGGTTTCACTGTTCTTGATCATTCTCCATACAATCTCGACCTGGCGCCATCCGATTTTTATCTGTTACCAAAGTTCTGGAAGGTCGTCAGTTTGATTCTGACGATGCAGTGCAAACAGAAGTGAGGCTTCGCAGTCGAAGTGAAACATTCTACAGTGACGGTATTATGAAATGTTCACCCGTTGGGAGAAGTGTATTCATCGCCAGGGCGATTATATGAAAAAATAATTGTGTAGTTATTTTAATAAGGTTGTAGAAAGTTAATATTTTTTGTTTTAATCAATTAATTATGCATATTTTCAAATAAAAAATTAGGAGGCATTACTTTTCAGCATGCTCTCATATAAAGTTTGTGTAACGGAATAGTACTATTTCAGTGCTTCATTTTTAGTAATAAAGCTTCTTTTGCATATTGATTTTTAATAATTAAAAAAACGACATTATTTACTTGACTTAGTACAGAAGATAAAATAATCGTATAAGACGGGTTGCCGTAAATAATGAAATTTGAAATATTTTGTAAAAATTTAGCGCATTTACTTTAGTTTAAAAGAATGGATATTTATAAGAGAAAAGGACGAGACACAAAAACCCTGGAATGCAATAAATAGTTTAATAAATACAACTGAAAAATAAAATAATAATTAACAAATAACAAAATAATAAATATATAAGTAAAATCAAAATAAAACTAAAAAATCAAATAAAGAGCTGACGTTTCGGATAGAGCCTATCCTTTATCAAAGCAAAAAGCCTATCCTTTTCTTCTTTCTTTATCTTATCTTTTATTTATTCTTTTCAATGTTCTTCAATGTCCTTTCATATTTTTTTACTTTTGATCCGTTGCTCTTACATGTGGGACTTTTTTACAGGGTGACTAGCGACCGGGAATGGTCAGGGAATTTTTATTTTTTAAACCGAGTACAGTCAGGGAATCATAAAATCGATACTTTTGAACAATGTCAATAATCTTCTTTCATGACAGCCCCCTTTTTTGTCTACTAATAATCAGGAATAATTTTACGTAATCTTTTTGCTAGGCACCCTATCATTCCTAAACGTTTTTATAATCTCACTTTCATATGTTTCATCCTATTATATTTTTCTCACCGCCCCCTTATTATTTCCTATTTGTCCTCCGTCTTGTCCTATCCCAACAGTTCGTCTAATTAATCTCATTTGTTCTCTTGTTTGTCAGCCAATAACGCCTTACTATTCCCCATGCAAACAATATATAAACCCGTCCGTTAGTACTACTTTCATAACTTCAGGATAATTCTCTAATATTCTATTTGCTTTTAGAGAATTATCCTTTTTTGCTTTGATAAAGGATAGGCTCTATCCGAAACGTCAGCTCTTTATTTGATTTTTTAGTTTTATTTTGATTTTACTTATATATTTATTATTTTGTTATTTGTTAATTATTATTTTATTTTTCAGTTGTATTTATTAAACTATTTACTTTAGTTTAAAACTTATACCAATCAAAGTTATTAATGTTGGAAGAACTAGGAGACAAAACAACCATGTGGTCAAGTGGATGTTTTGTCTCCTAGTGCTTCCGACTGTAAGCAACCACAGCCCCAGAGGTTTATTTATAAATATTTAAAGTTATTAATGTTTTGTTTAACGGCTGAAGTGTAAAGATACATGACCTCGTCAATCAGAGCCGTAAATTTTGCATTAGAACGAATTCATGATTTCATTGCTCTATTAAAGAAAAGCCTGACCTCAGAATGTCGTCCGAAATATTCCCATTGTTCTCCGATGGCCTTAAACCTGGACTACATGATGCTGAGTCATGCTTCTCGTGTCAGCGAGGTCAAGAATAAACAATCCATAGAATTTAATGAAATTCATCGGAACGTTTTGGTTGCCTAAGTAACTTTGAAGCTAACTTCTTGAAATGCTATTTTTCCTAGCTTTTCATATACGAGACAAGTTACGGCTCCAAGGACGAAAGAATGTTAAAGCCTTATTGAATGAAGTTTGTATAATTATCCCAACAGAATGAAACTTAATACTTCGAATTACTCAGACATTTATTTCAATTAAAAGGGAAAAAAAACAAACGCGCTAGACATTTTAAAGCTGTCGTTTAGTGATCCACGTATAGTTTTAGATTGCAATAGGATCAGATTATACTTTAATTAAAATTTTTAAAAGTTGCATAATAGGTATAACTTTGGAGTGCCCCAATCGCAAGCCTCCAAATACAAATAATCAGGAATCTAGAACCGGTTCGAGTCTAGCCAATCCACCTTTGGTTACCTAGCTAATCGACTAACTCAATGCAGTCATCTATATGAAATCTATACGTAATATTCGAGTTTAAACTACTTTATAACTTGAGTTACAAATACCTTGTTCAATGTCGACCTATATATGGACCAAGCTAGTTTTACGTTATAATCTGAAATACTCAACGGCCATGTTCTTTATAAAGAAGTTTGACTGAAAATGTTATTGAAATTCCTGCGGAATACGTGGTGTTTATAATTAAACTGACAAAATTCAGAGCCATCTGTAACAGATTCTACCAACAGTAATGACACTAAGTTTTGTACGAAGGATCAATAACATTTCTGTACTTGATATAGGAAAATGTGGCGCTCATTTAGCTTGCTTAGAATTTGTATTTAAAAAGCAGTTAAATGCAAATTCTATCAAAAATGTCGGCGCAAATTTCAATGTGATCATAATTAATATAATCGTTGGATTACTGTACGCGTCTGATCTTGTATGAATAATAATAACTTTCTACAATACTTTCCAGACAGTAGTAGCATTAACTAGTTGCGCTACTCCATATGTGCTGTAAGTTTTTTCGGATCTTTTATTTAATACAAAGCTCTAGTTGAGAGTACTTGTTAAATATCTAAATGAGCTCTAAGCTTTTAAGAAATTCAGCATTGAGGATGCGAAGTTCATTCTGGAAAGTTTAAGCATAGTGAATTGGGCCTAGGAAAAGTTTAATTGACATTTCTTTTAATCGAAAAGAGAGAATATTAGGTGCAACTTAACTGGGTTTTTTTAACGGTTATACAGAATGATCCTGAAATGTATGTACAAACTTTGGGAGGCACTTCCTGGCAGGACAAGGAACAAAACCTGTCTAATGAACATAAGTCTGGAAATACATACTTTCACCTCCAGGAGACTCTGACTCTGAAGGTTCAAAATATCACTCTGTAATCGTCATTTTCGGAGAATGACACTCTAACTTAGCAGTGGAAAATGAACAGAAACCGTACCGAGTTCTGACGTCATAACACAATATCCGTAGCCCACGAGAAAGACAGGTCCTAGCGCGGAAAAGTCACGTGATCAACTTAGTCCGAATAACAATGTAACTTTCATTGTTTCCATCTTGGATTTTAATAATGGGCAATTTTTCGTTTGTTGGAAACAATGAAGGTTACATTGTTACTCGGACTAAGATGGTCAGGTGACTTTTCCGCGCCAGGGCCTGTCTTTCACGTGGGCTACGACAATATCTCGAGGCTAACGAGAAATACAGGCTCCGGCCAACACCTCCTAAAGAGAAAGCCTCTGCACGGAAACCGTCATACATTGTTACATCATCATAGTAGTGCAAATTCAGGGCTTATTATTGGTAGAAAGACGAATAACAATGCACTACTATGATGATGTAACAATGATGACGTTTCCGTGCAGAGGCTTTCTCTTTAGGAGGTGTTGCTCCGGCACTGAAAAGTCACCTGACCAAGACAGGTCTTTTAACAATCCAACCTTCATTGTTTCCAACAAAGGAAAAACCACTGATTGTTAAAATACAAGATGGAAACAATGAAAGTTACATTGTTAATAGACCTATCTTGGTCAGGTGGCTTTTCAGTGCCGGAGCCTATCTTTCTCGTAAAGGCTGTTTCACATTACCACTTTTGCGAACGACAAAATATAGGCCGAATTTCGGACGGCAGAAATCTAGTTGGCACACGACAACGGTCTACGAATCAGGCGTCCGAAATTCGCAAGTTGCTTTCACATTGACAGCGCTGTCGGCACGCGCAAATAAATGCGCAAAGAAAACAAACATGTCTACCATGTCTGTCGGGTATCGTGATTATCGATCATCATCATTAATTTTAAGAAAGAAACGTTTATTGTTTGCAAGGCGGTGCATTCTGCTACGCAGGTAAAGAATATTAACATCTTTAATAGCATACCGTCAGTTACAAGCGGGGGGGTCTGATTTTTGATTGGCTCTCGCATATTGTGGAATCGAACTGGACGCATGATTTTCGCATCGTATGCACCAGGCAACCGACAGTCGGTCGTTTCGCATGTAATGTGAAAGCTACATCCGGCTGAAAAAATGCCGTCCGATATTTTTTAGTCCGATTTTCGTTCGCAAAGGTGGTAATGTGAAACGGCCTTTAGCCCCGACAATATCTCCAACCGCTGCTGACAATTGCCGATTGGCCGTCTGTTTGACGTATTAAATTTTTATACGGTTTCGGAGCTTCAGACTTATGTTCACTCTTTCTCGTCCTGCCAGGAAGCACTTCCCAAAGTTTGTACAGAAAATTCAGGGGCACCTTGTGTAATGTTAAAATTTATTAAGCTAACATTTAACAAAATAGAAAGACTTTGAAGAACCTCTACAATTTCTGCGTCTACACTCACGGCCTCCTAGAAACTACCAGGCCTGAACATCAAACGTCAATACTGTATTGTTGAAGCACTAAGATTGTGACGTCGAACTAACTTCTGTAATAGCACCACCAGTTTGACGTAATAATGTTTTATCTTTTCCATGTTCAGGCCTGGTAGTATCTAGAAGGCCGTGCTACAATGTAGAGCTTAATGAAACCAAAGCTAATAAGTGTTTAAGATATTGGTTATTTTATATTTATACATGCATTTTGGATTTTCTTCGATTATTATAAAGTTCCTTGATAAGCCTCTCTTCATTTCATTTTTTCTTTGTTTTTTTAAAGACTTTTTTTAAAGATCGTGATTGCTAACGTTTATTGTTATTATTATTATTAAATTCGATTTGTGTGGAAGTAATGGAATTTCGAAAAGTATTATAGAATACGCCTTTAAAGTTAACTTTAACTTATCCAATTTGATATACACCACTATTGCTGAATAAATTATTAGCGAGTTGAATGATATGAAATCATAGTCTACATTGAGAATTTTTTTTTGTTCCTTCTTAAGAATCATTCCGCATTAAATTATTCAAATATTGTTCACCCACACGCACTGCTATGCAACTGAATTCTTTCACGTCATCAGATGAATAAAACATTTTTCATTCTGACTTTGACTTCCCTATTTCCTGTCCGTATTTTTTTCCCTTTCTTTTTTCTTTTCTTTCTTCTTTTGCTTTTTTCTTTCTCATTTTGCCTGGATGACGTTTTCTTTTCTATCGTAGAATTTTTTTTTTATATTTTTTCCTCTCCAACTTCTCCGTTTCTCTTCTTCTGTTCGCTTTGCTGCTCCCAACTGAGGCGCGCAAGAACCAGTCTCTGCGGGGGTGGCAGCGCGAATAATTTGTGTACTCAGGGATTTGTCGCCATCGATTCCCGATACAAAATTGAAAACGTGAAGCAAATCCTTCCTATGTTTCTGTACAGTAGCAAGAGAGAGACAGAAGAACTAAAGGAAGAAAGAATCTCTTCCTCGGCAAAGATCGACTGGGTAGAGGATTTTTATTTTTTTTTCCCCCTCTTTCCTTCCCTCAGTCTAACCCACCGACCACTTCCTGTCCTCTTCACCATTTCGAAAACAATGGCCGCGAATGGCAAGAAAACATCGGACGGGCGGAGCTCCATTTCACCTGCCACTTCGATTACACTCGAAGAAAAACGAGTTCGGCTGCCACATCGACATGACAACGATGAGAAGGCAAAGAGCATTTTACTTTTTTTCCCCCTCGTCTCTCTATTTCATCTCTTCTTATGCATACAGTTTCGTCTCTGAATAAAATATGAATTAGGTAGACCCAATAGAGACTTGCTGTCTCTTTCTCTCGTCCTCCTTCTCTCTCTCTCTCTTCGTACACTCGAAAAACAGAAAGAATAAACAGCCTATCGTTGATCTCATTCTTTACTTTTCAAACTGAATTATTGGCATAGGTTAACCTTTTGCTTTTTATATCCAAACTTTTTGGAAGTGCGTCATTCTTCAAATAAATTAATAAAAACACCTCATATTTATTTGATATACTGTCATTTTTTATATGGCGAATTTAATACATTTATGGTTAAGTGCCTATCTTTTTATCTTTTGAAGTAAATGTGCATTTCAATATTTGTATAAACACTCAAGATTTAATTATAAATCCGCATGCTCAATGTACACATTTTTTTCGAGATGCTCTGCCAAAAATAATAGAAACAAGAACATTGAATCGAATAAAATTATTATGTAAGTTTATTTCATTGTTTTTGTAGATGAATAGAGATACATTGCATCATCTACAATTTTTGGCGTAGATCAACTTACGTACAATCCTCAATTCGACAAAATAATGTAAATAGGCTATCTAATTCTCCGAAAACTTTCGAGACACGTGGCATAGAGAAAGTGAAGATTTTCTTAGAGACGAATAGTTATACAAGGTGTCCCAAAAATCCTGTCTCACAGATAATATTGAAATGCTGCCATTAATATATGCATTTGAATAAGAATAATACAGGGTTTTTCTGAATGGTCTGTATAAACTTTCAGAATATGTTCCAGAACAAGCAGAAAATGTCTTATGAACATGGGGTCGAAAAAGCTTCTTTCTAAAGTTATAAGGGTTGAAGGTGTCCTGTAGTAGCAGAAGAGTTACGAACAATTCAAAGAACCGTCTGAAGAAAATTGTGCTCTCTTCAAATCAGATTCGAAACGTTCTTGGATCACCTTTGTTGATAAGCACCGATTAACCGCTGCGCGTTCGATGGTTTGCAATTCGCCGGACTTGAATGTCCTACTACATTCGAGCATTGCATTTGCGGCTTTGTTTCATTTTACGGTAAGACGAATTCACGTGCTAAGGTCTTTAGTTATTGGACAATGGCAAAGCACCGTAATTCCAAAAATAAGCATTTCCATTGTACGAGGGTTATTGGGAATGTAAGGTCCGTTTTGTAATAAAAACAAAACTACTATATATTTTTTCA
>JAHWFO010057283.1:5201137-5214645 GCA_023313115.1 Rhysida immarginata | reverse complement strand
TCATCGGCAGCCTGCATTTCAGCGACGATGAACAAGTGAAAACTCCGTGATTTTCTTCACCGGCGGCAGCTTCTATGAAGTGATGATGCGGAAGTACATTGACCGTTATGACAAGTGCTTAAATAAACTTGGAAACTATGTGGAAAAATAGTTAAGGGTACATAGAATTTGGTAATAAAAATTTGAAAATATATATAGTAGTTTTGTTTTTATCACAAAACGGGCCTTATTTTCCGAATAACCCTCGTAAGTATCCTGCAAAGCTCGATTGTAAGTCTAGTTTAAAAAAAGAATGAATATTCCTCTGAAGAATTGGTGGATATCTATCTGATTTAGGACCGTGCCGCTGGGAATGGACGGTTGGCCTCTCGAATGTACCAAGAAACGTTTCCACACCGCCGAACACCAAATCATCAAAGGTTCTCGGCAGTTGATTGCCGTCTACGAGAAACAGAGTAAGTCAGGCCAGTAGCAGCCAACTATAGTGCTTCAAGAACTGTTCGAACACCTGACATTGAAGAAAGCATTATAGATCTCATTCAAATTCCACAGCAGTAGAAACATTTCAGTAGCAGAATAACAATACCGTGTGGAGAGTTCTGCATGAACAGCTACTTTTTCCATATTGCAGAGAATCGACAGTCTTTCCCCGGTCGATTTTCCAACAATAGTGGTGTTTTTGTCAACGGTTTTTACAGCAGTATGTAGGTACAGTTTTTGATTCTTCTTTACTTTTTACGAATGAAGCTGGGTTTTAACAGGGATGGAATAATTAATTTTCACAACAATACTCACTGTATTGTACACTCTCGGCATCAACAGCCAATTTGCCAATTAACCAATTAGGAATTATCGATGATCATTTGCTTGAGCCGTACTTATTGCCATCATGATCAAATGGTGAAGTTTATCGTGATTTCCTCGAAAATGAACTTCCTACACTCCTAGAGAATGGGATATTGTCCATTCAACAGAGAATGTGGTTTATTCGTTATGGTGCACCACCGTCATAGACTTCATAGGTCGAGGAGGATCAATATCGTAGACAGCGCGCTCACCTGACATGAATGCATTGGACTTCTTCATCTAGAGGTATTTGAAAACTTTTGTTTATTCTGCCCCAGTAACAGATGTTGCAATTCTTCGTCAGCGAATCCTGAATGGTTCAGACATCGTCCGTCGTCGTAGACTTGGCATTTTCCAACGGGTTTGCCAGTCCATCCGGCGACGTGCACAGGCTTCCTTGGAATCTATCGGAGGCCATTTTGAGCATTTGCTATTGCAAATGTATTATCTTGTTATATCGTAGAAATAAATCAAACATTTTCAACTTCTATACGCTTTAACGTTAATTTCGTTTACTGCAGGACACTTTCAAACTGTTATAAATATAGAAAGAAGCTTTTTTGACCCCATGTTCATATGATATTTTCTGCTTGTTTTTGGCCCCTGGAAAAGATCCTGAAAGTTTTACAGACCATTCATAAACACCCTGTATATCTATATTACAGCCTTTGTTTCAGGTGGGAACGTTGGAATAACTGAAGAAATTTATAATGTTGTGTGTTATGCAGGTAAACGCATGCAGATGCAATGCAGGCCATTGATAGAAAGTACACAATGCAAGGTTCAAGAGGGGCATCAATTTGAAGATTTGTTGCCGTAACGCTTTTTCTTACCTGAAACGAAGGCTATAAAGTGTTTATATTATACTTATTCATTTCTGTGTACTCCCGATCTGCACTATGTCAGTATTCCTTATGAGTCCGTACTGCATGATTCACAAATATTTCTTATTCGACAGAAATGGTTTTATTTCTGCTTCATTAAATTAACAATTTTATATGATGAAATATAAATTATTAGACCCAACACTTTATAAAAAATTTGCGCTGGTGGCAGTTTCACGGGCAGTTTGTTCCTTGACGGAAAAATGTTTTCTGAAAATAATAAATTATTCTTTTGAAAGAAGTGCTTACGAGGCAATGGATCTTCAAAGAGACACTTTCTCTCATATTATCGATAAGTTTAAAAGTATCGTATGCACAGAAAAAGTGCACGAAAAAAGGTTCTTTATTACAAAAAACTTGAAAAAGCGTTAAAAATTGCATAAACTTAAATTCAGTTCTGGGCACGTTTTAAAGAAGTAGTGAGACAAAAATAAACAGAATAATAATCCAATCATTTCATAAAAAATATGGAAATCAATATGAAAGGAGATTCTTTATAAGAGGCTCTCGTTGCATTCATACATTTGATAATAAATTGAGAAATAAATTTGACATGGAAATCCTTATTTTTTTTCTTAGTCCGTGCTTTTTCTTGAACGTGAGTCGTTTCTTATTTACGCAGCCCGCCCTCCATGTCCTCTTTTCCTTTCCCCGTTTTTCGCATTACTCACATTCGCCTCATTTCTTCATGAATCTCGCCCTCCTCTTTCTTCTACCCCGTCCTATTTCTTCTTCTTCTTCCATGTTGCTTTCTTTTTTCTTTCTTTTTTATTTCTTTTCCATCGCCATCTGGCATTGTGAGTTGGGATGTTGGTAGCAACAGGGGCCTCAGTTCGGAATATTGATTAGCTCTAACCGACAGGGAATTCAGGTCAAAGCAACAAGTAAAAAGAAACTCTTAATTTCCCCCCGCTCGAAAGGAAACGGAAAAATTCAAATGCACTGCCTGGAAAATGTAACGTTAGCGCGAAGGGAGCGATAAGACGCCAAAACATATGGTTTCTTGAATCCATCCAGAGAAACGCTGGAGATGGGGGTAGAGGGTCGAAGGGATTGGATAAACAATTGTAAAACGGGTTTCAATTTGTTTCAATTTCAAACTCAATTTAGCATAAATTATAAAAACAAACACACAATTAAACAGGTTATACTTGGAAACCAATACGACGGGCGGGGTCCTCTTGTTTGTGCGCCAATTCTCCGCCCGTGCGTTTGGCTTCTCTGCACAACTCGTTTTGGTTGCGTTTTTTATTGCATTCTAGGATTAAGGCAATTAAGACTGTTATCCTTTCAACGTTCTCCTCACCTTACAATCATGACCGTTGCCATGGGAACACGAACAGGAACCGACACAACCTTTTCTCAGGCGCTCAGGAATAAATTTGTTCATTACGAAGCTTTTCTTTAATGTTTTCGCTTCCTTAATTAAAGCATAACTTATTTATTACTTTACAGTTTAAGGAATTTCTTTTAAATACTCTTCGCAATCCTTTAGGCATACGGCTGACGTTTGCTAATGCCATTTCTAAAATTGATTTTTTTGGCCAAGATTTTTTGAATTACTTTTTCTGTTTACATTTATATAATTTTTTTACATTTGTAATTGCATTGAGCTTAATATGCAGCAGGGCCCCCGTAAGTCATCATCTAAACTGCATGGTAAAAGAAATTATAAAAAATTTTTTGATGATATATTATGTAAATTTTAAATAAATATAAGGTCATTTCAATTAAACTTGGTTGAATTTACTCTCGAATTGAAGAAATGGACTTATCTAAATCGTAGTCAATAGCATAAATGCAGACTTAAAAAATGTGGCATTTTGCTAAATTCATCCAGGAAAAAATTACCTAGGTAGAGCGATCCTTCTAGCCGATCTCTTGTCACAGTCCGAGGACAGATTCGTCAAAAATCTATCCGAGAAAATCCACCTAAGTAAAGATTATAGTTCATAAGGTAGGGATGCCTGGCCAGCTATCTATCGAATCATTCATCTTCTCGTAAAACTCCGTAAGTTCAATAAAGATCGTGTGCACGGTCTATTGCTGAAAGAAAAACTAATGCTCGGAAGTTGTGTGAAAGATGCCTTATTGACGACAAAGTCGTCGTACGCACATTTGTATAAGACCAATGCAAATGACCAAGCTGAGTTGTTCCAAATCTACCGTGAAAATTTACCCATAGGCTTCACGATGGTGGAGTAACATTTTAGAATTATATTTTGGAACCTCTGCATCGGAAGAAAATTTCAGCTTTACAGAGGCTGAGTCAAAAGTAGTGGCCGATTCGGAAGGGGGGGGGGGGGGGGTAGAGTTTATTAAGAGAATAGAGTGGGCAGAAACGTCAGTACGAATTTGAATGCCATAGACATTGCGCCACCTGCGTCAGCCAGTGCAAAAATATGGCAGAAAAGTTGGTGATACGCGGGCTCCTTCATCATCATTGGAAAAAGGGGACTAGTGCGCGAGCAGCAGCCGCCGAAATTTGCAGCGTGGAAGATCAGGATGTGACCAATGAACGGAGACCACGAGGGTGGTTCTCCCGCTTTTCGTCTGGAGACGTGGGCCTGGAAGATGCGCCAAGGAGCGGAAGACCCAAAGACGTGGATGACGCAGCCCTACGGCAACAAGTGAAAGCCAACCCAGGGAGCACCACCCGTGGACTAGCGGCGGACATCGGGACATCACAGTCGAGTGTGGTTCGGCATCTGCACGCCATGGGAATGGTCAACAAGAGCTGCCGAGCTGTGCCCCACGAGCTGACGCCCGCGCAAGCACAACAACGGGTGAAGTTGTGTCGTCAGCTGCTGGAAAAATCGAGGTTCTGCCACATCCAACTTACAGCCTCGACCTGGCACCTTCCGAGTACCATCTCTTCCGGTTCATGGCGCACTTCCTGTGTGGACGGCATTTCGCCAATGTCAGTGAGGTTGAAGACGCCTTGAGTGACTTTTTCGCCCAGAAACCGCGAGGGCATCCGCCAACTGGCTGATCATTGGATGAAGACCATCGAGCATGATGGACTCTACTTTGAAGATTAGCAATGAGTGGTTCCTGTCTGGTGCCCATTTAAAAATTTGCGCGGTGATCGGCTACTACTTTTGACTTAACCTTTGTACATAGAATGGATATAAAGAACGTCTTAATTCATCCAGTTTTAAGGGTCGAGGCATATAGTGCGTTCAATTAATTTCAGCGAATGAAACAGAAGACTAGAATTCGTGCTATTCAATTCTCAGATATTCTCGTCCAATCACCTGATGCTTCAATGATGGAATTTCGTTGCTTTAGTCCTTTAAGACGGATCTTAAAACCGACAAGCTCAAAGCCTATGGTGGACTCTGAAGCGTGTATCAGGAGATATGGAACGAAATTCCACCTACTTTCGTGCAACGCATAGTGTTGAAATAGAAATTGAGATGTACGACCGGGAAAAATAAATGGAATACAGTGATTCAAATCAGTCAAATCTAACTGAAATGACCCTCTATAGAGCTATTTCAAAATGAAAATCTATAAAAATATTATTTTAAAACTTTTATTATGCGCACCTGTATGTTCTTAACATCAAAGCGATCTGCTATTTTTCGGAATACATATTGAAGTATATCAGCGGTTATCTCTAAAACAGTCTCATTAAAATATGGAAAATAATCAAAATATAATAAAAATACGCATCTAATATGCCATTATAATAATTACCGTGAATTCACTATAAGTCGAATTCCCATAAATCTAATATTCGAATGTCAAATATTTCCAACAGTTCCAGTTCTTTCTTTTAGAATTAGAGTTAAATGCTCTCACTGAGTTATAAAACACAAGAGGCGTCTGGACTTGGATTACATCACAAAAGCTATTGGGGAATGGAACGCTGTCGAGAAAGACAGGCCCAGATGCGAAAGCCACCTGATCATAGTGGTCCGAGTAACAATGTAACCTTCATTGTCTCCATCTTGGATTTTAACAATCAGTATATTTTCGTTTGTTGAAAATAATTAAATTTGGATTGTTGATCGGATTACTATGGTCAGTTTACTTTTCCTCGTCAAAGCCTGTCTCTCTCGTTGGCCTCGCAAGAGAGCCTTACTTTCAAGACTGCATTGTCCTCATTGTGAAATTTGGGGAAGAGGATTTTTCATGTGGGTCTGTTTGTTTGATCCAGTGGCTTATGTACCTGGAACAGAGCTATAAATCAATATTGGACAATTCCTTTCTGCCGACCTTGTGAGAACAATTTGGAACTGACCCTATTCATTCTCAGCATAACAACGGCCATAAAGGAATGCTTTAAGGAATTGGGAGTGAATGCACTCTAGTAATAAGCTAAAAGCTTGATCTCAACCTAATTGAATATTTGCTCTTGACGGTTGCCAGGCAAAAGCAACAGATATAGTCCGTATAAAATATTTAATTTTGTTCTTAATACTTCCATTTTAAAATACCGTATTTCTAGTTTATTTTTAACATTCATCATTCGTTGATGTTAAGGCCTTAATCAAACCTCGTTCCTATGTTCCTTTGTAACGAGCTCAATGCTAATAATGTCATTATTTTAATAATTAAAAAAGTGAAGAACATTGTAGCTTTTATTAATTTAGAACAAAGCTTTCTTAATAAAGAAAAAAAATTTCTGCTTTACGATTTTAAACATGAATCTTACATACTAACCGTAACAAGTTTCGGATCTGCACATCTTCGCATGAATGCATTTTCGGATGCAGCAACTACTAAATGGGCTTCAGAAAGCCGCCTACTTCGCTAATTGGAGAAATGGTATTAACCATTTATCCTACTTACGGCTAATAGGAATAAAATTAGGTCCAAGAGAGTCGTTTCTAATTAAGGAAATAGCAATATTATTTGTTTTAACATTATAATCTGTTCTAATCTTGAGTAACATCTCCGTGTGCAGTGGAAATTGAGAGTAAGCACCAAGCATAAAAGGAAATGGACTTTGTGACGTCATTTCCTCGTTATTACGCCATTATTTATGTCAACTATAATAGCAAGAGGCGGAATTGTGATTTTCAAGGAAGGTAAGTTCTCGTTGCCGTTTAATGTAATAAATCTATATAAAGCTTTTGCTAAGTTCGTCGCAGTTAGCCCTTCTTTCTCAGTTTTATATTTCACGTATTTTATCAGGTTTTTATATTCCTAAAAGTGTGTTATTCTTAAGTTATAAAGAAGTTAATTTTCTAAATAAGAATGTTTAAATCAATGGTTTGAAATTATAGAATTTATTGAGCAGTGTATTAGCATAAAAATGTTCATGGATTACCAGAGATTATTATTTGCTATTATTTATGAGTCATTATCAATTATGAATGGTTGAATTTATAATTATTTCTCTTTTCTTAACTTTTGGAAGTAAGAATGAATAAGAGGTTAAGTATATCTTTGCCTACAAAAATACTCGCCCCCCCCCCTCCTGTGCCCGAGTATTTGAAGCCGCGAATATTTGTTAATTTAATGATAAAAAATGTTCGTTTTTCAAAAATAGGCAGTTTCCAATCATCAGAATTACCAATTTCCAATAACAGTGTTTCTGTAAAGAAAACTAACTGGACTGTAACTTGTATAGGGTTGTTGGCAACTTGTATCTCAATTTGATATCATTAATTTCCTATTATTCTTGTACTTATTTTGTAAAGAATTTTCTTTCTTCATTTTCACAGAGCATTTCAATTGACTTCTTTTAAGTGTTTTTTAGGTTCTAAGCTAAAAATATCTGTCGAGATAAAATAGGCAATTTGGGTCATTTTGCGTTACTTTTTTTTAAAAGTAAAAAAAAAAAAAGCTTGAGTGCAAAGACAGCGAAGAAAAAATCAATGCTGTGAAAGAACCAGGGATTGTCAACGAACGCGCGATATAAAAATGGCGACAAGCGCTTCAAGGAAGTCGACAAACCAAGTCCCGGACGGCCATCTGTTGTCGAAGATGAATCCCTGTGCGAACTCCTCAGACAGTAGCGCTCACCAGCATATGTAGGTTATAGGCAGAACTTAGCCCTTCCCGAAGACCATCAACTTGCATCTTCAACAATACGGGTTTGTGAAAGGCGCTGCGGAGAAGTTCCCCATGAATTGACACCTGCCCAGGCAAAATGTGAATGGTTCTTTGGATACAAGTGCTGATTAACCCCCCCCCCCCCTAGGATATTCATATGTCGGGCCGAATTGTAATTGAGAAAGAAGTATAGATCTGTTTCAGAAATAAAACTCCCCTAGAAGTTGAGGCAACATTTTTTCAAACCGCCCTCTCCTACAACTCAGGCAACGTTTTCAAATATTCAGTCACGTCAATAACGCTCGACAAAATATTTCGTCAACTTCACTTAAAGAAATGCTGATCCCAAGATTTCAACCTCGAAACATAGTGCAACTGACTCTCAAGTCATTTACTATCTACTATTCGCACCCAAGAAACTATCGTGACTAACGAATTGGGACTTAACATGAGACTGTGTTTTGAAAATGTTGGTTTGATTTGGTTTGGTTTGGTTTGTTTGGTATTAACGTCCTTTTCAACTGCTATGGTCATTTCAGGACGACGTTATAGGGGCCGCAAATTTTGCCTCGCAAGGGTTCTTTAACGTGCAACCGGCAAACGACTACACGGGACCAACGGCTTTACTTTCCTTCCGAAGGAAGTGCGTGATCTCAGGATTTTACCCCTGAAAAAATCCTCGTCGTCCTCGTCCGAGGTCGAATCCGCGTCCTCGGATTTTGGAAATGTAATGAATTTATTTCAAGCAAAACCTACCCAAATGAATTATTGAACTCTGGCTATCTATTCTGGGATATGGCCATTTCGACATCAAATGAGAAGCTATCTCACTATTCATTTTTTTACGGTTCAGTACATACAAAGAACCGATACAATGGAAGAAATCGCCTACACAAATGTCATTATATTAGAAAATTTAAGGATAAAACCTCCCATTAGCATCCGAGTCTTATTCAAAGCCAAATTATCTAAGGCTCTAAAACTTCCACAGAATTTTTCTCAGCAGCACTCAAAAATCTCTTGCAGCCTCCTTCTCTCCACTTAGCTTATAGTAAAATTAATTCAGAATAAATTGAGATGACATCAGTCAAGTTCCAGCACTCGCATTTGTTGTTATTGGTATAAATAATTTTATTTCACTATAACTGTACAAGAATCGACTTTCGCCTTTCTTATGGCATCATCAGTTGTAATTGTATATTTTAACAAGGATTTAAAGTTCTTATATAATTGTTAAGAGAAAAACGTTACTTCTTTGTGACGTAATTGTCATTGTTAAGAGTTATTGTTTATTTTTTGTCATTCACAAATCATTTTTATATTTTTATTTTTATATATCAATTTTTGAATACTTGTTTCTTTCAATAATTGATTAAATAATAAATTGCTGTCATTGTCTTCCATATTATTTAATATTTTATGGTGGTAGTATTTGTTCATAATGAATATTATCATGTTTTCTATTACCAATATTCCTCTTTTATCATTGCTACTTTAAATGATTTTACATATATCTTCCCTTTTGCCTAGACTGTGTTTAGTGTTTAGTATATGCTCTGAGAATTTAGAACTTGTCATACCAGTTTTAAAACAAAAAGGTTAATAGTGGAGTATATGGAATTGAAAGTACCGATTGCAAAAAGCGGTATGTAGGAAAAACTTACACCCGTTTTAAGGAACACATTTATTATATTAAAACTGGTATGACAAGTTCAAAATTCTCAGAGCATATACTAAATACTAAACACAGTCTAGGCAAAAGGGAAGATATATGTAAAATCATTTATAGTAGCAATGATAAAAGAGGAATGTTGGTAATAGAAAACATGATAATATCCATTATGAACAAATACTACCCCCATGAAATATTAAATAATATGGAAGACAATGACAGAATTTATTATTTAATCAATTATTGAAAGAAACAAGTATTCAAAAGTTGATATATAAAAATAAAAATATAAAAATGATTTGTGAATGACAAAAAATTACAATGACAATTACGTCACAAAGAAGTAACGTTTTTCTCTTAACATTTATATAAGAACTTTAAATCCTTGTTAAAATATACAATTACAACTGATGATGCCATAAGAAAGGCGAAAGTCGACTCTTGTACAGTTATAGTGAAATAAAATTATTTATTCCAATAACAACAAATGCGTGTCTGGAACTTGACTGATGTCATCTCAATTTATTCTAAATGAAAAGCAGCACTAAGTAAGTACATTATGAATAATATTAATTCTTTATTTAAAAATTTACAGCTCTTGAACTATGACTTTCTACTATGAATTATCTTATTTGCATATTAGTCGAAACATGCCAATCTCCAGATATTGATTCTACCATTTTTTTGTCCAAGTCCTTCCATGGTTTTTAGTGTCGACCATCCCTCGAGAGGTGGTGAAGCATCCATTCCATGGCCGTCTATCAAGTCAGTCCCAGATCAAAGTATGATCAGTTATTTATAAGTTTCGCACCTTAGTAATTGAAACTCGCGCCCTTTTCCAGTCTTCTCCTATTTTCAACACACTCATGTGTGCCAACTCAGTCATTTAACCGTAAACACTATTGATCAGTTTATTTTGCCAAATTGATGGGTTTACAATAAATTTTAGAGACGGTTCCTAATTGTGACCATCACTTAATATCCGGATTTCGTAGCAGAGCGGATTGAACATGATAAATACTTTAATGGCTTATCTTGGAAGAAACTTTACATAAATTCCATTAATTGATATCCTTTCAAAAATTTACTACAGAATTTCGACTAGTTTCAATCTTACAAGGCAAGACTATGACCAAACATCATAAGAACGGGGAACATAAATCATGGTAAACGATACTGAATGCATAGAAGCAAAGGAAGCAACTATATACAACTTTTATGATAACAAAGAACATAACTTATTTGCTAGAAATAAGGAGATTAAAATATATTAAAATTTATAAACCGTACAGGGGTAGGCGGAAAAATTATTTGATAATCTCTTTAATTTCTGACAGTATTTAAATAAATTACTGAATGACAACCAACCATTTTCCCATCTCAGTTTTCTTTTAATTATTTAAAATGGATTGCTAATCCTTTTAATGTTCATTATGCAAACCTAATTTGTGCTTCAGTATTATGCTCGAATAATTAACCATTGGAAATTATTGTACTCTCCGCAGGGATAAAATTAAAATCTAATAGACACGATGCTATACGAGTGTATGTATCAAACAGCTATTTAAGCTATAGGATATGTGTGGTGATAATTAAAACAATCCTTTAATTCCTGCTAAATTAAAACAATCCTTCTTCCATCCTACTTTTAAAGCTGGTGTTCTGACAGATTTTATAATATTTAAACCAATTTCAGTATTGACTATGTTATATAAAATCATCGAAAAGGTTTTTTCCCCAGTCTATGATCAACTATCTATGTACTTTACTACTAACAACTCAATCTGGGGACGCTTACTGGATGGTCCATCGACTCATATTATTTATTCTATACCTGACACCATGCCGTCGACATTCATCTTTTCAATCTGCTATAGTCCACTTTGTATGATTATGCATCTAATGCCGCCGCAGCTTCTTGTCTGTGCTAAAAGGTGTGACACCCAGATGGGTTATCGGCTTTGGCCCGCTGGATGGCAAGCACATTCCTGTTCAAGTGGTGCAAACTCCTGCCTGGATTGTGTTTGATTCGAGGCTTTTTTAAACATTGTACATTTCTCGGAACAGTTTTCACGCGAAAAATTAACATGTAGGGAGCTGCAGAAATTCTGTTCCTGCTCGGCTGGCTTCACTGCGTTGGAAATGACTCAAATTCTTGAGTTTGCCCATCCTACCCATCGTAGCAGAGCTTAGAAACCTCTCGATTACATATCTTGCGATAACAAAATTGTCGTTATGTGTCTCTTAATAACGAGTTTTTCAATATACTAGAGGGCTTGATCTAATATGAGTTAGCGCCCAATGTCTTCATAAAACAAGGAATTGTAGACTATATGCGTATATTGCTAGAGTGAGCTTTTTTTCAGTTTAAATGTTTCAACGCAAACCAATTAGAATATACATATACAGCATAACCCACTTTACTAGGTAAACCGGTTAATAATGCGAATTTTGTACTCAAAGAAAACACGATAATTTCAAGAGAAACAAAATAATGCTCATCTTTCAGAAAATTTATGGATACCGTCCGAATAGAACTTTCTTGTTTTGAGGCAACCATTCAGAGATCCACTTTTCCACTTCTTCGTATGCTTTGAAATGCTGCTCAGAAAGTGCGTGTGCCATCAATCGGAACAAATGGGAATCTGAAGCAGCAAGGTCTGGTGAATACGGCAAATGGGTTAATACTTCCCAGTCAAAATCTTTTACGTGTCTTTAACTGTTTTTGAAGTGTGTGACGGTGCGTTATCATGAACAAACTTACTTTGACGTGTCTTCTGGCCCATGCTGGTCGATTGAAAATCAAAGCGTGGTTGAAATTGATTATTTGTTGTCAATAGCGACGGCTATTAACGGTTTTACCTGCTTTTAGATGTGAATAAACCTTGCAATTGTTGGTCTTCAAACTTTTTAGGTTAACCTGGAATCTTTGCCTTTCACATCAAAATTATCACTTTTAAAGTGTTTAAACCAGCGTTCACAAGTATATTGAGATGGTTCACCATACGTTTCCCAAAATATACGATAATTGTGTTTAGTTTTAGTCCTTCATTTTCAAAGTAAAAGTTTAATTACAGGGCTTTAAAACATTGTTTAAAAAGATTAATTATCCCTGCTGAAAGCAATTTAGTATCTAACATTGTATTAAGTTTAAATATTTCTGAGAAAATTGTACGTTCTTCTCAGTAAATGAGCTTCCAAGTCCAAGGGGCGTGACCTGAGTCAATGAATAATAATCTTACTCACCACCCATAAATATCAATTGGTTTCCTGCTAATCGTCAACAAACATTGCTGGTAGATATGGCTGCCATCTTAACCCATTCATCTGGAGGTGATATTCCATCTATTTATTGCGGCTCGTAGATGCTCAAGGCTTGTTATAGAGAGTTCGGGATGCAGACCAGCTGCATACCAAGGCAGTTGTAGCAAGAATGACACAAGCTAAATTTTTTAACCCCACTTAAGGACGAAATTCCGAATATGCTCACCTTTACTGAGAAAAGCTGCAGTTAAAGATGAGGCAATCAAACAACAATTGAATGCAAAATTCAAAACTTATAAAACGACAAAAAATAAAATATAAAAATGCAAATACATATAAAACAAGAATATAACTCGTAAAACGATTTTCAAATATGCTAAAAAGAAGAACATAAAATTTGTTGCTGAATATTACAGTAATATTTTATATACAGCAATGGCGAAAACTGCATGTAAATTTACGTATTCGATTCCAGCGTTCACACGAATCTTTTCAAACACGCGCGAAATGAGAATTGAAATGCTCGCAATCTAGATGCTTTAAACTACTGCGCCTATGTTCTTTCACTGCTAGAGCCATTCATCGCTTCTTAATCAAAGTTACCAAAAACGTTAGAAAAGTAAAATCATTGTTGCAAGGCATTGTCGGGAAAAATCTTTTAAGCATCCCAAAGAGCTTTACCTGTGAAGCAGATGTAATTTTAAATTTCAATATTTCAATTTTTCTTGCAGTTGGTTTAAATAAACAATGGAAATACCTTTGATTCTATCCACACTCACATCTGTTTTGCGCCACTGCGGCCATGAAAGCGAACCGCTATTTGCATGACCTTA
>JAHWFO010057283.1:5075857-5201127 GCA_023313115.1 Rhysida immarginata | reverse complement strand
GCGTACCATTAAAACCCTCACTGACCATCTAATGATTTATTCTTTAAAAAAATTGCAAACTCAAAATAATTTGTATGTTGTCTATTATAAAGTTACTAGCAAAGGTACCCGGCGTTGCCCGGGATAATTACACTTGTAGGTAAACAGAACAATCTCAAAAAATTAAATTAAATTTTGCAATATCTTAAAAATAAACACATGAAAATGCTTAGAATTATTACAGTAAAAATTCTTAATGAAATTTAGAAAAAAATCTTTTTAAAGGCTCACAATGGCTGGACCTCTCCAAGGATGCCACTGCTAGTCTAAATAATTTCTTACTCACGTAATCTTACCTCAGATGTATACTTAGTGTTGTTGCAATTTCCACTCTTCTCTCGATGTGTTGAAGCAAAACTTGGCCATTCATCACTTTGTGCAGTCTAGCGGTCGCCGATTCTTCTATTTACTTGCTTCCCATTTGCTCTTTACATCACGGAGCTAAAGGAGTGCTTCCTCTGTCGTCTTTCCACTCTTTCTCAATAGTCTGCTAACTCTCCATTATCTCCAGTTACTGATCATTTTTAAAGATTTTCAAGAAATTGTTAAGTACTAAGAACTCTCTTTTCTAAGAAAAGCCTGAATAACAGGAATTCTATGCATTGTTACAAATTGAAACTTATCCATATTACATCATCATTTTATGTTCATTGTTATTGGTGAATTGCGCGTTGATACCATTGTTGATGCGAACACAATGGGCCTATTGTTGCACAAACTTTGCCTTGCATTGTTGGTCATGAGATATATTTTGTTGGTTCATGCAGTGTGTTTGTGAATTGCGTGCTGATACCATTGTTGATACCTATTGTTGTACAAACTTTGCCATGCATTGTTGGTCATGAGATATTTCTCATTAAAATGTCTTGCCATAACCATGAATATCGATTTTTTATCGATATTTATTATTTTTCCGAAATCTGAGGTAGACAGTGACCTTCCTCATGCTTTGAAGGTCATGTATGCGAAATTTTATCAAGATCGGAATAAAATTGTAGATTTGTATAAAAAACATACAGACAAACAGACCCACCCACCCACCCACAAACATCCTTCTTTATATATATAGATAGATAGATTGTACGTTTGTCATAGCTTCTTCCGTTCTCTACCTTAAGAGCTATACAGGCCGTATACAACATGCAGAAGATTACAACAGTCGCTAACAATTGAAGAGCTCGTAGCAATAAGGACGTAACTCATAGGAAGAGTAAAGCAAATATCTACCATACAGATTTTTAAAAAATATAACATCACTTTTCTCAAAAAATTCTTCCTGTGGGTTACGTCCTTATTGGCCCGACCCTTTCAATTCATAACAATTATTTTTTGCTAATAATGGGCCTATTCAAATAGGTAGAACAAATAAATAAATATTTTTTACAGTACATAATCCTTTTATTTATTTCTTTATTTATCAATGAACGAGTCTACAGAATCACGTACGGTAATACTGAGAACGGCTTATGATAACTGAAGTATAAGATATAAGCACTTGTATCGTGCGTCTCAATATGTTGAGTAAACACAGCGTCTATGCATAAAGTGCATTTCCTTACTCGCGTCTGTACTCAGAAACACGGCTGCAAGCTTTTCGCAGTATCTAAAATTACAAAACGAGTGTATTCTGTATGAGGCAAAATTAAAATTATTGCATCACTCGTAACACTTAACTGTAGAGAGGAAGGAATCTGCAGAAATAAATTAAGCACTTCGAAGTACTTAGAAATTCAACAAGTGCATAAATTAAAAATTTCGAAAAGCATCATGAGACCTAAATGAACATTTAATTGATTCTTCAATGTTTCAAAATAATAAATTATGATTTAAAATGTGATTAATAAAATACATCTATTGTAACGGAAAAGAGTTAAGTCCAGTACATGTATTTGCATCTGCCATCAGTTGTTTAATTGACGAACTAATTGAGCTAGGTAAGGCAGTGAAGTATATGGCGCTGTTTGTTACTACTTTTCAATATATTTCATAATATCTTTTGTAGTAAAGATTTTAAATATAAATTGTTGCTCAGACTACAATGGTCTTGTGACTATTCAATGCAGTCGTTTGTTTCCAGCCCGTGCCAACAATGCTTGAATGTGCAACAATAAAGCAAGACTTTTAATTGTTTTTTCTGTTTCCATAACGCTTTTTGGGGTCGGATTTTGCAACACGCATGACCTCCAGCCTTAACATTATCATATTAAAAATCCGTATTACTAACCTGGTGGACGATAACGCTTAATACGAAATAATTTTCTGCCCCAAACCCCTTTCAGTGAATTTTACATATAAAATCATCCTATTAATACGAAATGTTTTTATGTAAATTTCGGATAATACGGATTTTGAGAAAAATACGACTAAAATTTTTAATTCGAGGAAATACTTCTTCAAATATGATATCAATCAATGGTTTTTGCTCAAAGAGTTACGACGCAGAACATCGGGTGGATAATCCTCGTCAGGAATGGCTAGCGCAAGTGAGGGATCAATCGTAAGGAATCATTCGTGAGGAATCACATGATTGCGAAAGATATCAAATATTCTTGATTTTCTTTTGTAAGTAATTAGCAATATAGTTTGTCTCAAGAATAGTCTATGAGGGTTTATTCCTCAGATATTTTCATCAATAATATAGTTTATTTTTATCCCAGATGTTTTCATCATTAATATATATGTAGTTTGTACGTACGGTATTAACTTGTCAAATTATTAGTGTATAAAATTTACACGAAATATATACACGAATTTCAGATATTACAAAATAACATCGTGTCCTCTTAGATTTCGTATTAATCGGATTACAATGTAATTTCTTTATATTTATCAAGAAATAGGCAAGAGCAGTACATTGACTATTTAATTGGATCAAGAATTAATATGCATAATGCGTTTATTATAAAATATTTTCAAAAAATCTTATTAAGGTTTTCCGATTTTGGCATTCCCTGCTTAACTCTCTTTCTCGGATTAAGTTGGGAAAGATTTTGGTCGATCGCCGTCTTCCGGTGAATAACATTTATTCCTTTTCTTCATCACAGAGCCAAAACAGAAGTATACTTCTTATTCGATTTCCCGTTTTCTTTTTATCTCCATATGTGATCTTCATGCTTGGTTTCCTTGTTCTCAAAACACTCAATTAATCTGTTGAACTGAGCTCGATAATGATGCCGATACGTTACCTCCCTTCTCTTCCCAGCCCTCGGAAATCGGCTTGCTTCTCTCCCGCCCTTCGACCTTCGTTTTTTGCCTCGATTGCCTCCGAATGCTATTCATGAAATGAGGGTTTTAGGGAAAAAATGGAAAAGTAGATGAGGAGAAGAGGGACAAAAAAAGACAAGAAAAGAGAGAGAGAGAGGGGGGAGGGAGCCAACCGCCGAGGGTCCCTCCATCAATCGAATAAGAATAAAGAACAGTCTTCCATATTTCATCTTTCGATGCGATTCCAATTTCAAGTTCCTTAATTGGATTGCGTTTTCATTAATTGCATGATTTTTCTATTTTCATCTTTTCTTGTTATTCTAATGAATATTCTATAAGAGAATTTGAAATTAAAAAATCGATTTATTAAAGCGAGGAAGTTCAGGATTTAAATTATATTTTTAAGAAGATTGACTCTGAGGAGCTGTAAAAATTATTTCGGTTTATATATTTTTGAGAAAGTTTATAAATCTCCTTAGTCTATCGATTTCTAGTTTGAAGCTAACATGAATACGTGTTTATAAATTTTTCTGCTTTAATTTGATTTGATTTAAAGGTATGCTTTTCAGGAAGGAAAGATGTGTTTTTCATATATTGATCAAACCTAAGAAATTATCAAACGGGAGAAATGAACTCAAATCTGTTTAGCATTAATTCCCTTTTTCTATGATGAGCAAAGAATTTCGAATTGCTTTGCTATTTGGCCTAAAGATTTCAGAGTGATTCTAAGGTCTTGATATTGCCAACCCATATTCTCTTTTATATCTCTTTAACAAAAAGATATCAATAAAAAATTAATGTTATATGCATTACAGGGTCGGGACACATTAATATGACCACCTCTCCTCGAACATGTTGGAACGCCGCATGGTATGCAGATGAAAAATCATTGCATATCATTAAAAGCTGATAACAGCAGACGTGTAGTAGCATCCGTTAACACAGCAATTGTCGCCGTCATGGGCAGAGCAAGTGACCTGTCGGACCTCCAAAATGAGATGATCAATGGCTATCAGGCCAAGGGGGGGGGCAGCATTTCAGAAACGGACACCTTTGTGAGCTGCTCTAAAGCTGCCGTTGTGAAAGTGTACCGCGACTGGACGACCAGACAGTTTCGAGCAACCGAAGAGGTAACTGTGGGGTCCCACGGGCTATCGATCCTAGAGGCGAGCGTTGGTTGCAAGGCCTGGCCAACGTTGCAAGACCAATCGGCGTGGCACTGTTGAGCAACTGACACAGCAAATGAACAGTGGGGCCACTAGGCGTGTCAGCACCAAGACAGTGCAACGATCCCTCTTGAGGTTGGGGCTCCGGAGCAGGCGTATGGTAACAGCACCCATTCTGACGCCTGTGCATCGCCGAAAACGCCTCCAATTCGCAATGGACTATCGCCATTGGACCTCAGCCGAGTGGCAAGGGTTGCTTTCTCTGACGAGTCGCGGTTTCTGGTGAATAGAGTGGACGGACGATGGAGAATTCGCCGGGAAGCATCTCAGGACAGGCATCCCGACACCATCGTTGGCAGACGACAGGCTGGTGGGGGTGGTGTGACTGTTTGGGGGATGTTTTCGTCGTATGGTCTGAGTCCACTAATACCGCTGGAGGGTATACTGAATGCTGTTCGTTACCTGACGATCGTCGCAAACCAGGTACACTCCTTCATGTCGATAGTGTTTCCTCAAGGTGATGACACCTTTCAACAGGTTCACCTTTCAACAAGGCTCCCTGCCTTACTGCCAAAATTGTCCACGACTGGTTCGAGGAGCATGAGGATGAATTCAAGCTACGCCCATGGCCACCAAACTCCCCGGACCTCAACCCCATTGAACATTTGTGGGACCATATCGATCGCCATTTCCGCAAGCTGGACCCTCCACCACGCACGGTGATGGAATTACGGGATGCACTGATCGCCGAATGGTCCCAGATACCTGCAAACACCTTCCGAGGACTTACTGGATCTCTGCCACGTCGACTAGCTGCTGTGCTTGCCGCCAAAGGTGGATATTCCGGATACTAGCAGGTGGTCATATTAATGTGTGCAGACCTTGTATATCGTGACCTAAAGTAAATGTTGAAACGGGCGTGAGAGCCATTCTGTGCAATACACAACTCTATCGACGACAGGTATTTGCGGCAACATGCCCCATCCATCGGTGAAATGTTTGCGACGATTTTGCGAATATTGTCTTCTAGTTGTTTTTCGTATGCTTGTTTTTTTTTTTTTTTAGATAAGATCAGAGAAAGAAATTTCTAGAGGTTCTAAGAATTTTACGAAATTTTAAATAGATGTTCTAAAAATACTGCTAAATTTCATTTTAAGTTGTTTTGCAAAAATATATACGTCAACATGTTTTTCGATTTCTCTTAATCTCTAAGTATACAGAAATTTTCCAGCAACCCATATTTTTCCATTATTTAAACGCCTACAGGGGATGTGAAATTTCTTGTAAGAATTGGTAAATTTTAAATGAAGCAAAATGTGAAACTAAAACTGGACAGAATTTTCCTCTTTATTCAAAAGTATTACATTCTGGTGAACATCATGAAATAGTTCAGAGCATTCAAATCTTAATAACATGTTTTTAAAAGATTTGGCCAGAGGTCTTTATGGAAATTAAATAGAATTCTTAAAAAGATTTCTGAATTTTATTCTGTAATTTCTACTCAATTTATAATTCATAGGGGTTCTAAGAAATTTACAAAATAATAATTAGATATTTATAATTAATGGACTTTTTAGATCTTCTAAGATTAGAACTTTAGTAGAATTCATAGAATATCTACTCCTTAGAATTAGTTTGTCTTCTAGCAAATTTTTCTAAAACTATGTTATTATGCATTTGACTTTTATGAATTAGCATAAGTCTCATCAGCATGTATTATTAATTAGCGGAAGAATGGAGCTACATATTGGTTTTACCATGTCCGTCTGTCCCCATCATATTTTCTACATTTTAGGTGTTATATGTGTTTTTGGTCTATGTTATTTAGGTATGTAAAGGAGTGAAATTCGGTATGCAGATTCCTCTATGCAAGTTCTACACTACTATGAAGTTCAGCCAAATTGTCCCAGTGGGGTTGGAGGTGTGGGGGGTTAGCAGTCACGTGCTGTTTTCAAGTTGAAACATATGGCATGTAACCTGTCATTCGTTCGGAAATGATAAGAACTGAAAGACGATTCAGCTCTTTCACATTTTCTAAATACAACTTTTATTTAAAATGCGGATAAAATGGGTAGAAAATAGATGAACTCGTGGCTTCCGATATTTTCCTATACTCTTCTCAGGGGATTAATTTCGTGTTTGTTTTATTAAAATGGGAGAAAAACAATGTTATTTTGATTTACAGGACGGGCCAAAAGTCTGTTTCCACCCATATAATTTCAAAACGTGTGGAGATACAACATATCTGCTGTAGGCAACATATAGGAAGTTAGGTAAGGGCTAAACAATGATGGTGTCAAATTTGATCTATGACCTCGAATTTTGGACCTTGCAACTTTGTAACCGTTAGAGGTAGAGAAAAATTTCCGATTGTACAGTTGTACAGCTCAAAACGCTGATTTTAACACAAAATAAAAAAAAGATTAAAAATAAGCGTAAAAATAAATCCACAACAACAAAATGAAATCTCTGTGCTCAATGTACACTACCCTATCAAAAGTCATGGGACACCATTACTTTAATAGAAACACTCAAAAATATACATATTTTAGTATCTTGTTGGCCCACCTTTTGCTGCTGTCTCAGCTTCAACTCTCTGGGGCATACAGTCCACAAGTTTTTGATACATTTCGACAGATAATTTTCGCCATTCTGCCATAAGTCTCAGGGACAGTTCGGTCACGGATTTCGGGCGTTCCGCACATGCGTGCAATCGACGTTCCAACACGTCCCACGGATGTTCGATGGTTCAGATCGGGGCTCTGTGCAGGCCAGTCAAGTTCTCGAACCCCTTTTCATCAAACCATGTGCCTACAGCCCTTGCTTTGTGGCAAGGTGCGTTATAATGCTGAAACAGAAAAGAGTCATTGCCAAAGTGCTGCCAGAGAGATGGGAGTGCTGCGTTGTCCAGAATGTCTTGGTAACGCTCTGCGTTTAGATGTCCGTCCACAGAAACGATTGCACCCAACCCATGCGATGAAAAGCCCCCCCACACCATCACCGATCCTCCGCCGAACTTCACTGTGGGCAGAACACAGCTTGGCAGATAACGTTCGCCATACCCAAACCCGTCCATCCGATTTCCAGACGGTGTAGCGGGACTCATCACTCCATTCAACCATTCGTCATTGATCCAGAGTCCAATGTCGTCGCTCTTTGCACCATTGCATTCTCCTCGCTGCGTTGCTGGTGCTGATGTGAGATTTGTGAGCTGTCGCTCTGCCATAAAAACCCATTGCTTGTAGTTCCGTGCGAACAGTCAGGGTGGTCACAGTTGTTCCCGTCGACTCTATGAACGATCTTGTCAGTCCATCTAGCGATGTGTGACGGTTTGCAGTGACCACTTTACTTTACAAGAGCCCTTTGGTCTCTGGCCGACATTATCTTGGGTCTTCCAGTCCTAGGCGAAGACTGGTGGTGCCTTTCTCTTTCCATGCCCGGATGACGTTGTGAACGGTCGATTTCGGGATGTTTAGGAGGGTTGACGTCTCTCTAAATAATTTTGCCAGCGAGATGTCACCCAACAATTGTACCCCTTTGGAAGTCTGAAAGCTCTTTTCTTTGAGACGCAAGCATCATCTCATAATAGCATACTCTCTGTTATGTAGTGCTGGGAAGAATGCCGACAGTGAAATTACAAAGGAATGTCCCATTTTCATGCAAATCTGGGTTGTCCCATGACTTTTGATAGGGTAGTGTATATGCCACTGTACCAGCGTCAGTACATGATTTGAAACAACGAATTAAGCAGGCTTGTATATACATAACACCCATCATAATGTTCATTAAACTTGATGGGTTCTGTGAAATACCGTGCACAGTTACGCATTGATGCAGAAGGAGATCACATTAAGCACTTCATTCATTGACAAATGTAGCTTGAGTAATGAAATTTAATTTTGTTGTAATAGGTTTATTTTTACGCTTATTTTTAATCTCTTTTTTTTTGTTAAAATCAGCGTTTTGAGCTCTACATCTGTAGAATTGGAATTTTACTCTACCTGTAACGGTTGCAAGGTGCAAACTTCGAGGTCAAAGGTCAAATTTGACATCAGCATTGTTTAGCCCCTACATAACTTCTTATATGTTGCCTGCTACAGATTTGTTGTATCTCCACTCGTTTTGAAAATGTATGGGCGGTAACAGACTTTTGGCCCACCCTGTAAATAATGTTATCCTGCATTCACAATTTACTGTGCTTTTAATATCCTGTATAAATCACTTTATCATAAGCGTCTGTTGTAATTTACATATTAGGCGGAAAATACGTTGTAGCTTCAAAAAGTTTTCGTAATCGAGACTAATAGACGTACATGCGCTAAAATTGGAACGATTAACGGGCTATGTATTCCCCCATAAGCCATCCAATTTTCCTGGAGATAGCTGACAAAGAAATTGCGAATAAAACTTGATGACGTCACGTTTCAAAGTCATTTTTCTCGAAACGTATCCCGTCTATTAAAAACTTCATAAAACATTTTTATCCTGTTTTGTCCTTAGGAAACGATACTCCATGTAGCGACCAACATTTAATTTACACCCTGTATATCTGTTACTGCTTTATTTTTACAAGAATCGGTCATAAGGTCCTTGCAGTCACCATCGAAGTCCGGGTGTATCAATAAAACAAGAATAAATCGTGTAGCTCTATCCCTGCAGAGACCCCAAACACGAATTTGACGCGTGTTGCAATAGCACTAGATCTAAAATAGATCTAGATCATTTATTTGGCAACAAAATTTTTTCGATTGTTTTGTTTCTTTTCTTTGTTTTATACTTTTCTTTTAAATTTTTATTTGACAAAAGTAGATTAGTGTAGAGTTTATGTAATAAATTTGAGCACCATTCATAAATAAAAATTTTTTATCACAAATAAATAAATAACTAAAAGTCCTTCTGCTCTTGTTTACGGCGTTCTTAATTCATTTTTCAAAATTTAAAGTTTTGAAAGTTTAAAAGCATCTTAAAAAACCTCGTGAAAACGTCAAGAAAATAATTCTTAAAGCCATATCGATTTCTTGACAACTTTTTTGAAATAACGATTCCATGTCAAACTATACATCAGCTTTAACTTACAATTAGCGCGGATAGACGTGCTCATGGGATTTGTTGACCCTTCCGCCGGAAGAGGGCTCCAGAATGATGAAACTGACCGAGCGCTCGGCCAAAAAATTGTTAATTACATGTGGCATCTTAATATAATCAAAACATTTTTCTACATTCAAATTAGTGTCCACCAATGAAATGTTTAGAAATAAAAGCGGCTTCTTTGCTAAATATGCTTAGACACTATAGTAATTGCTAAGGATAATGGACTAACTTTCTTTTGTACAAGTGTAATAAATTGATGACACCAAAGTTAGCAGCACTAAATTTTAATTAGAAGCGAGTAATTAATCCTTCGTATAAACAATTATTGTCTTTGTCAGCTTATTTCGTTCGTATTATTCTCGCCCAAATAGTTCCTAACTGCTTGTTTTTTGTTGTTTTTTAATTCAGCATATTCAGATAGCCGTTAAGAAATCAATGGCTGCGAAAATTGCCTTTTCACGACACCCCAGGTCTTTGTTTGTTCATTTTTTTTTTCGAAATGGATAAGGTAAATGCAACGAGGAGCAAGTAGCCGTCTTTCCATCCTTCATTTTTCCAAAGCTCTAACTATTCGTGGAATTCCAAATTATCCACGCTGCTCTAATTATAGGGGAATCCGTTAATAAAGAAGATTATTTATGGTGCTCGGTTTGACGCCGTCACCGGCAGCCGTTCGCTGGGTGGGGGTTTTCATTTTTTTAATGGATCGCTTCGATAGAACCGAAAAGCCGAAGCCATTGTTCTTTCTAACAATAATATATTGCAGGGAAAGGTTTTTCTGACGCGTGTCACGACGATAATTATTTGGGGCGTCACCTTCAGTCTACAGGGTTCCTCTAATAACAAGATACAAGCTTCGGTAATGAGCAGTTACAGCCACTGCTGAGCATCGGTTATTGGCGATAAATCAGGCTTGAATAACACGACAACATGTTCACGTGAACATTAGGTGAGATACACGATGGGGATGAGTGTAACTTTGAACAGTGACCGTTTCTAAAGTTTCCCATTTTTATTAAATTTTATACCTTTAGTGGAAATATTTATTTAGTCGAGGCCAATCTCGTCATCTGAAAGTTTGTAATTAGCGTGGACAATTAATTGGTATATATCTGTGTTATTTTATCAATAAGCAAACGTTCCTCTTGAAATTAACAACAAATTTGAAGGAGAACTCAAAACATACCAGACACTCATTTAAATTATGACGTCAAGTTTGTCAGTGCCAGAGGAGCAATGTGTACAATATTGAAACACGTAATGAGACTATTAATGTTTAGTGTGAGTTGGTAAGTTGTCTGTCCTGCAGATGATAAGAGATGCCTAGAGGGTAGCGTACCTACAAATATGACCGTTTAAAGTGCGAGTCAAAACGATAGAGCCAGGTGAATTCTATTAAACATCAACAAAATGGGTTACTTCCCAATGAAATCACTTTAGTATGAAAACAACTGAAAATATTCTGACACTTGTCATAAAATTATAATGACAGCATTTTTGTTTATCAGTGTTGCCAGTAATTTGAATGGTTTTATTTGCAACATAATGATAGAGCCATTCCGTTTATGAGCCAAAAGGTTTTTTCCTAAATAATGCAACTTAAAAACCAATTTAACGTCCTTTGAAAACACAATCTGGTAACGATTTGATCAAGGAAATTGTAACGTTATCTGTGGAATTTGTTTTAACTCTGCAACTTTGTTATAATACACACTTGAAGTCAGTTGCGCCGATACATTTTCCATTGGATTGAGATCTAGCGAACAAGCTGGCCAGTCGAGAACACACATACGCACCATTGTCAAGAAAACAGTTCCACGTAAATACGGCAACATGAAATGAAGCATTGTCTTGCTGAAACATGAATAAAGCATTTGTCTCAGCAACTGGTATCAATTATACCAGGTCTGTAAATATGAAACCGGAATTTGCCCATAGATGGTCCTAGCTGTCAGTGTAGTTACCATCAAACCGCGTCGTTTATTACTCTGACATCTGACAAATATTTTCAACTCACAACAATACAATTTTCATACAAACAGCATATGTTTGTAATAGCGTTGAACATGCGGAATTTTGTGTGCGGAAACTACGATTTGCGGACAGCATTGATTTTCTGTTACCATTTGAAGAAAACTGCTGCAGAATCGCATCGAATTCTGTCGAAGCTTACGGTGAGCATGCTCTTGGTAAATTACAGTGCTTTGAGTGGTTTAAAAATTCAAAAGGGGCGATTTTGATGTGAGAAACGAAGAACGTGGAAGACCACCGAAAAAGTTTGAAGACAGCGAATTGCAGGCATTGTTGGATGAGGATGGAGCTCAAACGCAACATCAACTCAAGCTTTGTGTGAAAAACGACTAGAATATCAAAGAAGGCAACACAAAGTGATTTTGCTTCATGATATTGCACTAACACACACATAAAAACTGGTCAAGGAAACGATTAAGGTGTTTAGTTGGGAAAGTTTCGCACGCGGCTTACGAAAATGTACTAAATGACTGGTTTGCCTCAAAAGAGCAACAGCTTGTTTTTGGCGTGGCATCCACAAATTGTCAGACAGGTGGAAAAAATGTATAGCCAACGATGGGCAATACTTCGAATAAAATGTTTTTATCATTTTCATACAATAAACGTGTATTTTCTATAAAAAATTCTGGTTTCATAGTTACATACCTGGTATATGTTCAGCATTTCCTGATATTTGGCGGCATTCATACGTCCACAACAGAAAACGATTTATGTCTTTCCATCTCCCCCTAAGTCGGCCCACACCATCACCGATCCTCCATCGTGCTGCCTCTTAGAAATATTTCATCCTCTTTTCGAACATCACGCCAGTAACGATTCCCACCGTCTGGTCCGTCAAGGTTTGAATATCTTTTATTACAGTGTTTATTTTTCAAACCTAATTCATACGATCCTTTGCTCACTGTAGTCGTGCTTCTTTGTGACTTGATGCTTTCTTCTTTTTTCGGTATTTCAGCATTCCAGATGATTGAATTCAGCGAAAATTAGTGGATGATGAATATTTATATCTGGTTGAAATGCAATTTACCTTGAACTTACACGGAAATTACTCCTTTGCTCGATTATTGTTCGTTTTTGAAGCTGGTTTGAAGCTTGAGGATAGCAGGACCTTTCCTTGCCATAATTGTCCTTTAAAAATGATGTATTTTTCAATAAAGAGATGTTGAATGATCTTCAATTTTTCTCATAACTAATCTATCCTTTCTCAAATGATGTTAATGAATTTCCTCCTCCCAAGGTCACCTTTGTTGATAAGTGTCCTCTTTGAAATATGCGTTGACAAGAACAAATACAGAAATATGCAAAAGACCATATTTGGAATGCGATTAGATGGAATAAATCCATTATTTTCAAGGATTGCTCTATCATTTTGAAGCATGTATAATCATGCAAATTATTGAGAACAGTAATAAGCAAAAAAAGAGTTTTATTATTTATATGATAAATGACAAAGTGTTTTTAGTTTTATTCTTACTAATTTACTGTAAAAATGATTTCATTGGGAACTAACCCATTTTGTTGATTTTCAATAAAATTCACGTGGCTCGCACCTTTTGTGAAGAACACTGCAGGCATCCCTCGATTCAGGAGTTCTTACTTCACGATCATCATGCTCTTAACATTCATATTTTGGGCGCATATTTATACAATCTTACATCAGTAGTTGAGAGGTCATTGTATCATATTGTCAAACGAAATTGAGATTTCGCAATGCAACATTTCTAGTTTCGACATTTATTTATCAATGTACAATAATAAAACATTCTAACAATGAATGAAGGCAACACGAATGGCCCGAAAAGCATAGTTTCTTGGCGCCTCAACTTTCTCAGATATTCTGCAAAAGCCCTTAATTAAACCTGGGAAAATATATTAATCTAACACTCAGGGATAAGAGAACATCTTTTAACTGGCTGTATGAAAGCAGATTGACGAAGGGAGAAATGAAAACAAAGATCTATAGAAGTTCCAGTAGTTTGGGAAAATGACATTTTCAAAGTCGTAGAAGAAGATGGCCAGAATTTGACGGGGCATGAGGTGCTTGAAAGAACCTCTTTAAATAAAAGCCAAAACTATAAGCTATCCAACGAAAGAAAAACTGGGAGTGTGTAATTAAATTTCTAATTTCAATTGTTAGACATTGTTGCTAAGTAAAATTAACAATGTTTAACAATTGAAATTGGAAATTTAACTGGACACGCCCAGTTTTTCTTTCATTGGACAGAGTATAGTTGGACTTCTAGAATTATTATAAGAACTTTTAGTTTATTTGTAGAGTGTGTGGGGGTGGCCGTGGCCTGGTTGTCTCGTCGGTTGGCTTGCCAATCGATGGAGTTCAGCAACTTCAGGCGCGGCCAGCTGCTGGTTGGGTGACGGCCTGGGCTTGAGGGCCACTGCTGGCGGGACAGCTATTTGGGGCGCGGCTGTTGGGGGACTTTGGTCTGACCCATTTGCCGATTGACCATAGCTGGTGTTCCAGCAGTTGGTGACAGCCTCCGGTTCGTTTATCCTCAGCAGCTCTTCCATCATGAAACCCCCCGTGCTTCGGAGGGCACGTTAAGCCGTCGGTCCCGACTGCTACTGTCATCTCGTAGCAGTCGTTATTAATGGGATGGCGCAAAACTCCCTCGTAGGAGTAGGTGCCGCAGATTATCGCTTGCGATAATCTACCCTCTGTACCAGATAAGATAAGATAAGATAAGAGTGTGTACACGTAATTAAGATAATTATTGCTTTCATTATCTTCATTATCACAATTTTCGAATGAGAGATTAAACAATTGCAAAATAAAATTTGCAATACTGTATTAATTGCTACATTAACTTGAGATATTTATCAACGTGAACATCAATGTCAATCTCGTCGTTAGTGTAACCACGTAATGGCTCGGAATTTATACAAAGATCGTGAATTTAAAGTAAACATGTGGCCACCGTTCGCGACCACTCCGCGCCCCAAGGATCTCAAAATTGACCACGAGGAGAGCATGGTGGAAATGACTAGACACTGTCAGCAGCATCCACGTTCTGTTGCAATTTATGTCGTCTAACCGGAAACAATCCAGCCATTGTTATTAAAAGAGTTTGCGGAATATCGATGTAAGAAGGTAGCCAAGAACAGCTAACTGGAAAGTCCATGGCAGGAACAAACGACAATCAGTGGGCGTCATTTGACGAGGTTGTTTAGTGTATGACCGTCGCATTCAAAATGACAACAAGTTCGGCAAAAATTCTGCATCAGATTTGTGTTAAGCTTAAACATTCCTCCTCGGAAACAATTCGAATACTTCAGAAGGCTTTCGGAGAAGATGCAATGAGCGCAGCACTAAGAAAATGTGAGAAAGTGATAAAGATAGCCGATAATCTGTTGAAAGTGATCCAAGTTCTCTTTAAAGTTTGCAACCGGTAGAATGCCTGAGAAAGTTGAAGGGCCAAGGTGCCTACTTTGAAGGGGAGTGAGGCGCTATTATCATATGTATATGTTTATATCTTTTATCTTTTTCAATAAACGCCTCTTTTTTCATATTACATGGGTGGAGACTTCCGGAGCAGACCCCGTATAATTCATAACTATATTAAAGATGTTTTCATCCTAGGTTTTCATGTTTTCTTTAACATTTTAACAAGTTTTTTTTTGAAATTAACTTTTTGATATACGCACTTTAAATAATCTAAACGTCACATATTCGATATTGATTTTACCAGGAAATTAATGTTATGATACCTGATATATTTACCATATGAAGGCCATGACATTAAATGAAACCAGTTTTTAAATTCTACTTTTATTTTCACATTCTTTCTTACTATCAAAATATTTTTTCTTCTACAAATTGAACCTTTAACATAAAATTCTGTCATAATTTTTATTGCAACAACTACTTTTTTAAACAAAGCAAAATCCTGTAGAAATTCAAAGTCGATATAGCTTTATTTTCCCTTGTGATCAACGTTAAAGCTTCAGGAAGTACAGTGACTGTGTAGCAAGATCGATAGCCTTCTAGACTTCCTACCATAGTCCGCATGTTAAGCTGTGCTGATGCTATCATTCGCGAGGATCGCGGCTAATTGACAAAATTTCGATTGATCCTACAGCTTTCGTTCAGCAATAGAAATGCGATTACCAAAGTGTTTATATCATCTCTATATTGATTTTCATTTCTTTTTTGGTCCACTTCAAGATACACAAAGCGGGACATTTGAAGATGATGCAAGCTTGATTCCTGCTTCGAAGACATGGCTACGTGAATAAGACAAGAGCTGACCTAGGCAAAGCATAGCATGCATTTATCTCGCGCCACTCTTAAGACCACATATGTTGATGAAGAGTACAGGGCCGTGTCGTGCTATGATGCAAAGAGGCAGCCGCATCAGGCGGCACCGTAAGGGAGCATAAGCATAAGGTGGGCGGCATTTACATAAACTTGTATCGTACTGAGAAAATCTACCGCTCGCCCCTGGAGGAGCATGTTGAAAAATAGCATGTATAAAGAAAACCCCATCATGGATTTTCATGGTTTCCAAGAAAAAAAATTGAGGAATCTTTCTGGGCAATCTTCATGTATATATTACATAAACAAGATGTCCCGCAATAAACTATCAAATAAAAAGAACAGGGCGACTTTCCTAAATTACCAGTTTTTAATGCAAATGTGTGGGATTCATAATAATTCATTGTTTCAATTTTGACTAAAAAGTAGCATTTATAATGAAGTAGTACTTTTGATATTGGCTTTTCACTAATTAGGTGCTACCATGGATGAAGAAAAGATGGATGGGACACTCCATTGCCTTCCTCAGTGAGTTTGATTTTGGGGCGACATCTGGAGCTTTGCGTAGTACTAACTATAATCGTCTGCTTAGATTAGATTAATAAAATTAAAAATAGACTAAAAACAATAAAATAAAAAATATAAAAAAACTTTCTAAGCACACTTTTATCTTAAAAAGCCACTTAATATATGAATTTCTTTTTTTAAAAATTTTTAGTACTACGCAAATCGAACGATAGTGGTGAAGTTTCGGTTTAGTACAATGCAAAGCAGAAACTGAAACTATTTTTCTTTATTTCCCAGACAGATTTGGTTTAGTACTACGCAATTCCACAGAGAGCGCCACTGAAAAACAACTCACGCTCGACGCATACGAGTGTCCCATCCATCGTTTCTTCATCCATGGTGCTACTCTACAACTTGGCAATTGAAACTATAGTCCCGCTATCGATGAAATAAAAATACGAAGCGCGCATGCTAAATTTGATATCAATCCGCTTGAAAAAGAAAATGAGACTTGCTTGTATTTGAAACCGTCAACTAATGAAAAAGTGCACAACAATTTTAATATAAAACAACAAAAAAAAAAAAAAATAAAAAAATGCTGATTTCTTTTTATTTATATTATATATCGCGTCGAGAGATGGCGCTGCGGTCATCGAATTAGTGTCCTGTGCAATTTAGCATTCAATTGCGAAATAACAGTATCAACGTGTTATATTTTCAAAATGAATCAGAACATGGTGCAAATATAACAAGTTAGTTTTAAATAGCATTCAAGCAGTAAGTTCATTTTTCTTTTTTTTTACTAAACAAATATCCGAAGAAAAAGGGTTTATTTCTTATGGTGAATGGGGCGACACGGTGAAACGGTAAAGCCAACACATGCACATTTCGACTTCAGTTCATTCTTACCTATGCGGGTATAGGTTTTCTTTAGGAAATATAGGAAATAAGTTGGGGAAGTAATGACATTGCATAAAGGAGATAGGGATAATAATAAATAGTTTATTTTAACGCACCAACAACAAAGACAATAAAATACTTTGAAACACCTAACAGTCTTTATTCTCCTTTGAAGAAAATGATTGCAAGGGTGTTTCCCTAGACACCCTGTATATTCGTATTGAAATAACAATAAGAATCACTGATTCTGTTCTCAAATTATGTATAAAACAAACCATCTAAACACGCATTTTCCCTTCATCCTTCATTAGCATAAAATTATGAACGTTTACGTAACGAGAAACTTCTTAGAACTTTAAACAACACTAGTCAACACACATTTTGTGACTAAGACCACACAAAGTGTTCTTAGTAGTAATTTGTAGGTAGAATCCGAATTTGCTTTTAGATTTTTTCTATCACGTCAAGTTTCCAAGTTATGCACATCGAGACTTCTATGTTAAAGTAATGGGAGTGAAGAGAAGCGGCTACATTGTTAAAGTATCCATATTTTGGCAAAGGAAAGGAAATTTACCAGGCCCCAAACACTGAATGATTTAAAAATGTTTCATTGTAAAACAAGAAAGCTGTGCGTGCTAGAGAAATTTAAAAATTATATTCGTAATCAGCAGAAAAAATACTACCAAAAATCACCCACTTTCATTTTGTCACAAGAAAAATCTTAAATTTTGTTGGCCAGTGCAATTAACGAAATATTTCTTGTATACAGTATACTAGGAGTGCAGTTCCAAATAACGCGATAAAACATATTTGGGCTTAACTTTAATTAATGTTTTAATTCTAATTTTATACTTCTTTAATAAAGTGTAATATTTTTGCTGGTTGATTTTTGCTGGTTTGTTACTTATTTTTGGGCTTACTAGATAATTTGCACTCTTTAAAACTCATTGTTGTCTTTTCAAATGTCTATGATTAAACAGAAATGCCCATATCCTATGCGGTATTCGTACTCGGCGTTCTATGATATAGAGAGCAAGAATCCCTACAACCCGGCAACTTCGCTCGAATAGTGAAAGAACAGGAAGATAGGGTCTCAAAAGTGACACAATATGTGGAATGTTCCTTTTTTCATCTATTCTTCCTTTAAGTGTAGAAATGAAATTGTTGTTAGATATCATAAACTACATCATTTTTTTATGAACGAAACACTGTGACGGCTGCTTGTCACTAAGTTTTAAGCAAATAGCAATCATTGAGTTCTTGACAGCAGAAGACATTGCTCCGATAGAAATTCATAGAAAAATGCAAGCAGTTTATGGTAAAGAATGTATTAATGTTAGCATTGTGCGGCGCTGGGTCAACAGATGCAAATATGACAAATCCGGGACACTGGATTTGTGTGACAGTGCCGCAACCACATACAGTCTATTGTTGCGATTTGATTTCTATCCTTTCTCTAATATGAATGAAAACCTTAGTAGAAATCATTACAACTCCGATGATGAAATTCAGATAACAGCCAGAAGGTGGTTGCGGAATTCGGATTTCTTCCTTGACAGCTTCATTAAATATGTTCATTGTTGACAGAAATGTATTATTAAAGTAGGAAAATTAAAGTGCAAGTTTCATTTCTTAAAATATTCCCATGCAGTCAAAGAAATTTTTTTGGTAGCATGGATCTTTTCATTCAACCCTCGTATAAAACAATTTTATATATCCCGATTCAAGATATCTTTCTTTACATCTACAAGAAGAACGAGACCAAAAAACCTGGAATAGAACAAAAATGGAAGCTGACTTTTCGGATAGAGACTATCTGTTGTCAAAGGAAAAAGTAAAAGTAATAATAGAGGCATTAGAAGATGACTTGTATAACCTTTTACCTCTTTCAGGTTTAACAGATTACAAAAACCTAAAAGTAGTTTTATGAGTTTACATTTGATATTTTACGAGTAAAAATTTTTTATGTCTTTAAAAGGATCGTTGTTTGTTTCAAGGGTATGGAGAGACTGAGGTTGAATTTGATTTGGTAATGCGGCAAAAACGACTGCAGGGAGAAATTTATTCCCGTGGTAATTTTTCTTTGAGACTACGACGGGTTTAATTGCATTTTCAACTGCACACTGTAGAGGTGGTTTAATTAAAACCATCGGCAAAACAAGTTCTTCCCATATGCATAGCACTCCTCAAGAAAGCATATTAAACTTCTAATTATGTTATATTTTACATATACTGATAACAGATAAATAAATATGCGGAATGATTATGTTCTGCATAATGAAAATTTTTCACGTCCTATCACCTGCCTTCATGGTAGGACATCACAGTTAACGAGAAAACATTTTCTTTCTTGGCGTTAGATTGGCAATGAAAAATCGCTGCATAAGCTTGATAACACAACTATGTAAATGAAATCGTGCAGACCTCGATATTGTCATACACGAATGTAAGAGACGGCGAGACCCTTTCTTTCAAAAGACTTTAAGGCTTCACATAATTGATGCCACTCTCGATGATTGGATAATTGACGATACTTTGGAAACGTATAATGGTGTGAAAGTCTCGTTAGCATATCGGGCTTTGCTTAAAATGAAGCCATCGGAAGTTTCTATCACCTCTCACTCTCTAACCTCATTTCTGTAGCTATCCCTTTCCACCGAAGCACTCTTGTCGTCTTATCTTCATTAAAGCTAACACAGTCACCGGTGCCTTTCCACGAAATCTAATACGTCCAATAAGCGGTGTAAGTCAAAGGTGCAACAAAATCCGCTCTTCCTTGAACGCATCGCCGTCCTTGTGTCTTCGCGAAAGTTCATTCAGCCATGGCAAAGAAGCCGGGAGAAAGGAAGCGAAGAAGGGAAAAGGAGGGGATGGATGGTGATGGTGGTAAATGTTACCTCCGATAAAAAACAGCTATTTGGCACGACTTTCTGTTTTCCCTTGTGGCAAAGCTAAGTTCTACTTAATGAAAGCAGGCAGCTCCAGGCCTCAGTAAAAATTTCGAACTTTTTATGTTTCGTTTTAAATTGCTCGATTCCAATTCTAAGAGCAGGGAAATGTCATTAGGAATAATCGGTAATAGCAAATGGAATATTGATTAAATACGTTTTAAATGGAGAAATGGAACTAAAAATCTTAAACTTACTGCATGAACTTTGAAATAGTAGTAAAATAAAATGTAATAAGGAGTATGTAAGAGCAATAGTCATGTTGTTAGTATTAAACAAGTAAATATTGGTTCTTACAAGTGAATACCTATCACATTTTTTGTATGTGTTGCTTTTCCCAGCAAAGACTAATAAACCTGATCGGTTGGGAGTCTAGGCGCTGTACTGTCGTCAATTTGTAACGCTCGAGTAATTCTAAAAACGTGGAATCCTCTTAAAACTTTTTATGTTGCTTCTTTAAGTTTCTTACTTTATCTTTCCGGTTCTCATCAGGCATATCATCTAGCGAATCTATACAATTTTTAAATTCTCTGACTCCATTTGTTCCAATCTGGCTTATCGGGAAACAACCTGTTATCGAGTTTGTACATATTTTCCAGTTGTATATAGGGTCTTTATAATTAAAGTTCCATTTTGACATTGCCATAAAAAAACTACCGGACCAAAAGCTATAATACTTGGTAATATTATACAAGAGGGCATGGGAAGTTCATACCCACAAAAAAAAATTAGTTCAAAAGGTCACCACGAGCATGGAATGGCGCTCTATGCAATATTCGTATACGAAATTAGACACGAAGACACAGGTTAACAAGTCTGTAATCGTTACTAAAATTAGTTACATGTTGAATGTGGCCTCCACCATTTACTGAAAGCAGATTACACCGGATTACTGCGTTCACAACTGTATACGAATATTGCATAGAGCGCCATTCCATGCTGGTGGTGACCTTTTGAACTAATATTTTTTTTGGTGGATATGAACTTCCCATGCCCTCTTGTATAATATTACCAAGTATTATAGCTTTTGGTCCAGTAGTTTTTTTTTAAGGCCATGTCAAAATGGAACTTTAATTATAAAGACCCTGTATATTAAAAATTATCATATTATAAATTTGAATGCACTGCAAAGAGTACTGATTAGAGAAACAGTTATACGATGAATTGTTTATTCAGTGATTAGAATGAAAATCTTATATAGAAGAATTTTTATATTTAGTATTACTGTATTTAGAACATATTTGTTTGTTTGTTTTTTAAAGGAAAAAAATCTTGACGAAGAATTTTTAAATTTTAAACAGTAGTAAAAGCTTTTTCTAATAAAATATAGAAAAGAATATCAATTTTATTCATTATTGAGTATATGGCGGTTAAGACTTAAATTTAATTCTTATGTAATTGATGATATTTGGGAATTTTTTTTTCATTATTTCAAGTAGCCTAGTAATTTATTAGACACCTGACACTTAACAGTAGTCGCATTCAATACCTTTCACTTAAGGGAAAGTGACTTTGTCTTTGCTTTTGAAAAGCCAAGAAAATAGGTTTTCATTGTGAATGAAACCGGAAGTGAAAAGATCATTTTTGCTGCTTTTGTTACTTTTGCATGTAAAACTGCGTCAGCCATAAATAACATGATGAACATACTGAAATTGTTTGAAAAATAGTAATTGACTTATTGATTGTGAAAAATATTTGTTATTGTTCTCCATGGTTTTATTATTCCTTAATTTAAAATCAAAAAAATTTACAACGTTAAATACGTTACTTACGCTTTTACAAGTTTTATCAGTGGGCAATCATCGAAACGAGCGAAGCGGCGATTCAATATGGCTACCACTAAACCGGAAGTTAGTAGCGTAAAGCCAGAAAAGTAAGAAAAGCAGAGGGGAAAGTGGGTACTGACTCGCTTTCAGAAAAGTGACTTTTGAGACTTAGCTTTCCTGAAAATGACGTCACTGAAAGTGACTTAAGCAAGAAAAGTGAGAAAAGCGAGAAAAGTTAAGAGGTTGTGAACGCGACTATTGACACTTAACATTTATTATTGTTCACTTTTTTGAAAAGACAACAGTGTAGTGAATTCAAGAAATATTAAAAGTGAAAATAAGAAACAAAAAAATTAATATTTTATTTGTAAGTATTTTATTCGAGGTAAATATACCGGGTATCCCATAAATGAGCGACGATTTGAAAAATCAATTAACGAAAAACGGAAGGCGTTAGAAATGCACGGTTTTGCTGCGTTCTGCTTAGGAAATCAGGGAATTTATTCGCACTAAGTTTAAAAATTAGTTACAAAGTTCGTCGACAAATGGCGCTGCTGACGTGGAAAATATAAAACAATGTTTTCAAATACTTAGGTATTCACCTAACCCATAACCTCTCCTGGGACACTCACATTAATTCTTTAGCCACGACTCTAAACCAACGCCTAGGTCTTTTCTCCCGCCTCCACTATCTTCCCCCAAAAATCCTCCTTCTATTATACAATACTCTGATTCACCCCTCCCTTTCCTATGGCCTTCAATTCTGGGGCGCAACTACAAAACTTAACTTACTCCGCTTACTCAGGATACAAAAATGGTTTGCTCGCATCGTTGTTAAACTACCCAAACCCGCCCCTGTGTTACATCTTTTTCACTCAATAGGCATAACCCCAATTCACCAACTTTATCCCACAAACTTAGCAATCTTTATATACAAAGCACTCAATAACCACATTATAATATCCCTCCCCCAACTTTTGTTCACATCGCCTACTTCCCCACCTTACAACACACGTCACTCTAACTTTCTACGATTCCCACGCATTAAGCGGAACTACCAACTAAAAAGTATATCAAATTCTGGCAACAAACTTTGGTCCACATTACCCCGCGATCTTCGCCTTGCACCCAACATCTCCACCTTTAAAAGCCTCATTAAGAAATACTACACATCCCCAACCAGCTGTTACCCTATTCTCCCCCACCCTCACTGTCATACTTCATTACCAATTATATAATATTCTTTCTTTATTTCATTCTGCCTCTTTTCTCCATTCTGATAAATTTAAATTTTACTTGAATTCGTTTAATGATAACTCCAAAATTTTATCCTTTGTTTCTAATTATATATTTTATCAATTACAATACATAATTTATTATTTTGTACTGTTAACAATTTGTCTGCATCTTCCGGGGACCAAACTCGTCGGTCGTTTGGCCATACTGGCCCCGGGCAGATGCTATTGTATTTCCTTACCAAATAAATAAATAAATAAATAAATAAATAAATAAATAAATAACCACCGTTTGCAGTGGTGTTGATTTGCAGTAACCACATAATTGAGTTGATCACTACCATTGTAGTTGCAGTGCACTCTGTTCAATGAACTTTCGTTGTATAAGCTCAGTTATATCAATAGTCATTTAACAATTAAATTTAACAACCGTATTACACGTATTTAACATCTGCCACTTGCTATTATAAGTTTCTTCATGAACACAGCAAATTCAGGATATTTTACGTACCACTCTACACGCAATTGTATGGTGTCCATCTAATTCAACAGAGACGAAAAGGTCATAGGTAGAAAACTGTTGCGGTGTTTCTCCTGGTAAATAAAGCAAACATGGAAAGTAAAGCGCGAAAACTTTATGGCTTCCCGTGGATGGTTCGAGAGATTTTAAGACCGTACCTAAAATTCCCAAGTTTCCATATAAAATGCGATATAGTCTACGCTTGAATTCGAAACGGAAATTTGGTTTTAGATTTTAAAACCAACTGGTTTACAGTTTGTTTGCCGGTTACTATGTTATTAATAAATAAGTAATGCGTCGTTTATGTAGGTTATTATAACTTCCGTTAATGAAAATTTCTGTTAAATAACGATTTTAGTAGCTCATACCCTTTAACCGATATAAGGAAGGATTTTTTTTAGTTTTTAGAAAATGTTTGTCAAAATAATTTTTTTCCTTGCAACTGGAATGTTAGATTTCAATAAATATTACTAAATAAGTAAAATATTCAAATGCATTGCTTGGAATTCTTTTCATTAGTAAGAAATTATTTTACTGTCTTCCTTTAAATCATAATATTTGAAATTAATAAAACGAAATTTTTAAAAATACTCATGAACTGATAAAACTAGTAATAAAATTGCAGTTACTGTTTACTAGTTAATACACATTTGAAGATGCGCTTGTATTTCATAATGGTTCTAATACGAAGAATTTTACAAAGCTTTTTCATGTCTTTTTCTAGAAAGTATGTTTAAAACTTTAACTACGTTTATTATATCAAACCAGTATCTAAATGTCAAAGCTACTTTTGCTTACGACTTAAAAATATGAAGGCTAGTCATTCATTTTTTTTTTAAATTCTTTACTATAAAAAAACGAAAATATTAAAAAGTTATAAGAAGATTCATACAAACTGAACCTTTTCTATACATAATGAAAAAGAACTATATCACAAAAAAGGAAGAAAAGAGATGGGCAGTGGTTGTGAAATAAACGTTGGTGAAGACAGACTCCTTGGCGAAAGTATATCATGGGGTGACGGTGACACTTTGGTTTGCCGCGGGTCTTTCGCATTGTCACTGCCTATCTGCATATGGAAACCGCGACACTCGCCGGGAAACATCAGGCGGTCATACAAAATGCCAAAGCCCAACGTACGGGCTGTACATCAAAATTTTTACTACTTGAGAGATAAAACCCCACCTCCCTCTTCTTTCGGCTGAGATAAACGACGGTTAGGCAGGAGGAATGGTGGATGAAAGGAGGGATAGAGAACCCTAGGCGGGTGTTGGTGGGGGTAGGAGGAGTCTTGGCTGGAGAAAGAGAGAGAATTCTCTGGGGACTGTACGTCAGATAACGGCCGACGACGTCGTACTTTTCTGTCGGTACATTATGTTGCTCAGCCGCCTCTGTTGGTGTTTACGTTCTTATCACAGGGAGTAGGGATTCGCGCAAAAGAGAAGAATAAAGAAAAAAAAAGAAGAAATGGGAATGGAAGAAAAGATAAATACAAAACTACCATAGTTTCTCCGAGTCGTTCTCTCTGCCCACCTACCTTTATGCGCCGTTCGTTTTTCACAAAAACTGCAAATGTATTTGAAAAGGGGAAGAAAACAACAACGATCGTTGGTAATATCGAAAATAAGTTGTTATGGTAACGTAAAGCAAATGCTTCGAAGAGAAAATAAACGAAAAGTAAATCGCTCTTAAGACGAAAATAACTTTGATTGTCCATTCTTAGCAGTAAAGAATTTCCGAGTGCAGTTTGACAGCTAGAAAATGAGTTTTCTTATTGGGAGTAAATGGTACTTGAATATTTTATGGCGCAGAAGAGGAAATATTAACTATAAGATGGAGGGCGAGGAAGAATAATCTGAAAACCTTTACGATCTGTCTTTCTATTTCGAATCGAAGTTAAACGAAAAGAGATCGATTTAGAAACGTGAAAGACCCTGCAAATGTAGGCAAATACGCTGCCTTCATTAGCTTCGAAACGGACGTTTATGGCGAACGAACAATTTGGACTTAATAATCGTGTTATTACTATTGGCGAAATATTTTTATTGCTTTTACCTGCATGTGAAATTGCTGAAATTATCCATGACCGCCATTATAGAAACAAAGGGTCTCCGCTCGATGTAACGTGGGCAAATGGAAAAATTCTGATTACACCACAATTGATTGACTAGAACAAACTCAATCCGTAAAAGCATTGCAACGCACAGCGGCGATTTTCTAGACGTCGATTAGAGTCCCGTGAGCAATCCGGGATAGGAAAACGCAAAAGCAACTAAGGTTAATTCGTTAATGGGGAACAAACCAAATTGTACGGCATTACTGTCAACGACTCGTTTATTACTACTCTGACTATGATGATTTGGTCCTGCCAAACGAACGAAAATTCTTCTTACGTAGAAGATTACGTTTCGGATAATTGAATTAAATCGAATTGCCGATGACTCGTTGTGGACGAGATACTTTTGGCACGCTAAGGGACACGCTCTTAAATGTTTGCATTAGCAGTTAGCCCACTACCTTCAGCAACATCGTTCAAATCGCTTGAGAAATGGCAACCATTTCCTCTGAGGCACGCAGTAAAAATTTCCGAGCTTTTAGCACTAATAACGTCCATAAATAAAAGTGAAGAGGGATGGCAGAGGGGCTTTAAGCCTCGTTCACGAGTCCCCTTATTTGTATGTATCGCCCTTTAACGCCGTCGCGCAACAGGCGTTCAGTTTTCAAAGGGATTCGTTTGGAGACAGCAACGACTGCCAGCGCTAGGCTTTGGCTTCCATACAGTTGAGCTTGTCGAGCTTCAGTGCCTTTAATTTACGAGCCTGGTTTTCTATTCCGCCACATTCTGAATTCCATCGGCTTGATTAAAAACAACGAAGAACCGTGCATGTCGATTCGCAACTCTATTCAATATTTTTGCAATAAATATTTCAATAAATTTTCAACAAACCTTTTCGTTTACCTTTTAAAACTCAAAACATACTCTGATAAGGATGTTGTACAGGATATTAGTATTGTTGCCAATGTATTTTGTTCAGTTTTAATATTTTAAAAGAACACCTTTCAGATGGAACCTAATGAAATTAGGAAGAGCTCTAACAAGGATCAACCGAAAGATGATTAGCAATTGTTAAGATTTATAGAAATGTGAGTTCTATGTCAAAAGGTAATTTGAAATCGTCCGTTTATTGATTACTTCCAGTCGCCTGTTGTTTATTAAAAAAAAAAACACAAGAAAAAATTTTCTTCGTTCTATCAATGTAACGTAGTTTTTCTAAAAATCAAAAATAAAATTCCGTGAGAATAATTTTAACAAAAATTGCAATTTATTAAGTGGATTTCCTTGATTTGGAAATATTTGATTTTGCACAATATTGAATATTTCTTTCTTTAACAACGATACCGACTCAAAAGAGGTCGATTATGGGCTACCACATATATTAATGTCAATCCATATCAGAAAAACTAAGATTATCTGACGATTACACAGGCTAACATTTTGAATAATTTTGCCTTATTCTTTTGTGTGGTCTTTTGTGTGGTGAATCCAAATCTGCTTTTAATTTTTTTATATCCGTCACGTTTCTAAATTATGCACATAGAGACTGAAATGATAAAGTAATGAATGTGAAGAGAAGCGGCTGCAATATTAAAATATCCATATGTTTGGGCACAAGGAAATTTATCAGGCCTAAATTCTGAAGAATTTAAAATGTTCATTGAAAAATAAGAAATCTTTGGGTTATAGGAAAAAACTGAGATGGATAAGCATTCAGCCCAAAAAAGCATAAGAATCAGCTCTTAACGTTAAAAAAAAAATTTAAAGTTATTTTTTGTTGGCATGTGTTATATATACAGGGTGATAAATCTAAAGTAATCCAATAGCCAACTTCTAAATACAAACATAACGGAGTATTTTCAATGGAAGAATTATTGTACTTTTATGTGACGGGTTTTTATGTGTATTCCATTTACAAAAAACCGACGCCACTTTCGAATATGGAGGTCAACTTTGAAATGTGTAATGGAAACCCCTGTTTTTATTGGTTTTCAGATTGTAGACAACACTTGAGAAATGTTTTATTCCTGGTGTTTTTTCAATTGATTCAACAGTTTAAGACAGTCTTTCCTAAACTGTGTGCCGCGAGAGATTTGCTAGCGTGCTGCTGGAATTTTTGAAAAAAAAAAATTGCTTCAATTAATTAAAGAAATGTTAAAGCGTTTCGTCCCGCTCAAGATTGAAGTGATTTCATTCTTGGAAGTTGAAAAAAAGTGCCGCAAAAGTTTTTAGATATCTTTTTAGTGTGCCATAAGATAAAACAGTTTGGGAAACTCTTGTTTAGGACAATGAGGCAATGAATGTGTGGTGTATTTCGATTTAAAGAAACGGGAAAAAACAGAAATCGCTCCTAAACACAATGGATTCAAAATGGATAAAAATGTTTTTATTTGAACATAACATTTTTACAGTAATGCAAGACAATGGTTGTACAATGAATGTTGCTATAATAAATGTTTTCGTTTAAATTTTTTCACAATTTCTGTACTTTGCCTTTTATTTAAATCCAAACATATCACACTTTCACTTCCTCTATCTACTACACTTTATCAATTGAAAAAACACCAAGAATTAAACATTCCTCAAATGTTCTTTACAATCTGAAAATACCATTAAAAATAGGGATTTGAATTGCACAATTCAAAGTTGACTTCCATATTGGAAAACGGCGTCTTTTTTTTTTTTTTTTTTGGAAGTGGAATACACATATGAAACCCTCACATAAAAGTATATTAATTGAATGTACTCTGTCAGATTTACATTTTAGAAGTTAGCTATTGTTTCAGTTTTGGTGAGACACTTTGTATAATAATAATAACACTGGGTAACAAATTTAAACAAAAGTCCTAAAAGTCGGTGAATATGTTTGAACATGATAAATCACTTCTAAAAATGTGTAACTTTTATTTCTGTCGCGTCTAGAAAACAAGTGACAGCAAATTAAAGAAAAGCCTGTTTATTATTGTCAAAAATGTATTTAAAGCTAAATAGATACTTAACTTAAAAACTTTAATTTAATCAAACTGAAATTAAGAAGTAACCAAAACACACACACACACACACACACACACACACACACACATACACAAAATAAACAAAACACAGATTTTTTTATAAAAAGTTTCTATTTGCACTTGTATTGGTAATCAAGCAGTATCCATCAGTTACCGCCCACCATTCCAGGGTCCCATCAGCCTTGCTATCTCTGTTCCATGGTTAAAATATCTGGATGAAACCTTTCTCTCTGCCCATCGCTACTGCTCCTGAATTTTCAGGAAAGACGTATAAGAAATGAATTTTTAGGGACATTCTGCAACCAGGTTTCTTAAAAGCCTTCAGCACGGTAGAAATTAGTTTCTCGTAATTTTCAGATTTTTTATTACCAAGAAATCTATACTTCCAAAGTTATTTCCATGCTTCCAAATCCACTTTCATCAACTTTCAAAACCTTCGTCCTTTAAAATTTTTCTTATTTCAGGCCCAACGAAGATGCCCTCTTTTAATTTTGCTTCGCTTATAATGGGAAACTCTTCCTTTAAATACTTAACAGCCGTCACTATTTATATCCAGCACTTTCACAAAATTATTCATTAATGAAGCTCTAACATGGAATCTTATCTTTGTTTTCCTCTCTATCTCAATAAATGTGATGTGTAGAGAAAAAATTAATCATAAATTCTGAAACTACAAGTCACAGATATTAAAGTGTATTAAGTTTTATCCTAGGTATAAAAATGCTGTAAACCCGTGTAATTGGAATGCATATTCTTTTAGTTCTTTGCATACACAAAATCTAAGCGGTTCTTGAAGGAAAATATCCAAATGTAGATGACATTTTAAGAGGATAACCACTGTTCACAGCCGGAAGTTAATTAAACATGAACCACTGTTCACAGCTACTTTCATTGTCAGTGTTTTTCATTTTAAGCTCTAAAAGCAAATTACACTTTAAGCAAGTTCAAAGTGAACAGATCAGGAATAATAAGAATAATTGAAGGTTGACTTAATGATTAGTTTGATAATAAACTAATTAAATTAGAATACGCAGCTATTTGATAATACAGACTGTGCCACGGAAAAGTAGCCTGTCTCCAAACCGCTGCGACCCTCTTTGGAGGAGGCCATAGCTCTAATCTATCTGTTTGCCGACTATCCGTCTGTTTGGCGAAATGGTTTCACCCCGTATGCAAGATTACGCCTTTAGTTTGCCTTCCTATTCAGTCTTTCAGAAAGAATGGTGCTCATTTTGTCATACTATCGCCGGAGGATGGTTCCTTTTCTTGCTTGAGCCTGTATTAAAATTTTTACATAATAAGTATGAACCTTTATATTTTAAACATCTAACTTATATAAGACGCAAAAGAGTTTTCTAATAGGATTGTTCCCTTTCGTTATTTTGTTAATTGTAAATGCATTCTTAATATGATAAGATTCTACAAGCTATCTCAAGTTAAAATCGTCAGACTATAGCAAATAAATAAAACTATTTACTTTAAAACTTAAAAAAAAAACAGCTATTCATTTCCTGTTCGTATGTAAATTAATTTTCTTTCCTATTCCTTATGTAGAATCAGAGAACTTTCTAAGTAAGTTTTAATTTTATAACGGCTATGCAATGAGTAACAAAGTTGCTTGAACTTTAGCTGTTCAATTATGCTACCATCTCTTAGTAATATGCCATTTATAAAACTCGTCTGAATTAAAGATGTTTTTTTAAATAGCTTCTTCTAGTAGTTTGATATGAGCTACCCATTGCAGCTTTGGAGATAAAGGGATGAGGAAATGCTTCAGACGTTTATAAAAAGTAAAACGATGGAACGTATTTACATGAAAATGATATTATTCTTTGTTACTGTTAACCGGATATACAAGTACAAGGGAAAAACCGAAAACCTTCCTGCATAAGGTACGATACCGTCATTAAACTTAAAGAAAACTCAACGATGCTTGATGGAACTAGTGCGATAATCATATCAAATCACTCGTGTTTCTTATACTTATACTGGCTTCTTAAATATTCAACGAACATAAAAAGTTCTTTACTAAATTCTGTATTTCATATGATAAATGAAATGAATTTATTTTTCATCACTGACTACGAATATCGGATTCAAATTTCTGTGGCACCAATGGTTCCCGAGATTTCGGCCAAAACTAGAATTTCAATAATATGTTATAGCTAGAAAGTGATAAGTCGTAACAAAATGGAACCAAAACAGTTTAATAGTAACCATTAAATGAAAAAGTATTCCAGAATGAAGATTTATTTGTCCCCTGAATGACTAATAACCATTTTGATTTACTTGTCCCCTCTCTGTTCAAATAAATAAATAAATAATTAACTAAATCAATACTGAATTGACCAGTAGTCAATATTCCGACGGATACTATCGAAAAATCATAATTATCGATAATCGATATTCACTATTTCTTTATAGGGTGTTTACTAAACATACGCACATATTCAAGGGACGGTTCTTTGGGATATTTTAAGAATCTTTTCTCCTACTATGATTTTTGAAATGCCGCTTTGTTTCGAAGATACAAGGCGATAAAGGTTTTTCGACAAAAATAATACTGATTATTAAAACAGTTTTTTTTTTTTTGCACTCAAGCCAGGTTAGTGCAGATATTGAAAGACACTGGCAACGACAAATGTAATATGGTTTATGCACAATGGTGCACCAGCGCATCTCGGTGTTTTTGCTCGTGAATTTATAAATGCAACATATCAAGACCGCTGGATTAGTCGAGATAGACGTCACATCGAGCCTGATCGATCCCCGGACTTAAATCCTTTGGATTTTTTTTTCTTCGAGGACCATTGGGTTTACACTATTCCAATGGAAGATGTAGAAGATTTGAGAGATCGGATAGTTCATGGGTGTAATGCAGTGCGAAAAATCCCTTGTGTTTTTGAAAGAATTCGGCAGTCAGTAAGAAGATTGAATTCATGCATCCTACCGGGTGTTAGCAAGGCCTCCTAGATAACAAGGCCCGGACAGCTCGACCATAGGAATCATAGGGTCATGTGATCAAAGGAGGGAAGGTTGACGCAGACGATACAGCCGCTACTCGATCTTTATGCTATGTTACGTGCGGATGCAGATCATTTTATCATTTAAAATATAATTCTTTCACAACAATTTTGTAAAGAAAGCATGGATTGCTGACAAAAGTAGGCATACAAACTTATTTTGATTTCTGTAAGGCTACAAAGTCACTGACGACGTTTATAAGCGATCCTTCATATTTTAGATCGTGTTCAAGCGATAGCGACACTCAAATTTGACGAGAATCGTTTGCATTAAATGAATTAATTCGAACAATTGTTCATTCTGAAAGTTCGAATAATATTTTAGAAGATCCAGAATAAAAGAAATTACAATCGCATTCACTTAGAACATACTGTACTGTAGTTAAAATTAAAACTGAATAAACATCGAAGCATTAAGTCCAGTGAAGTAGGCCTAACTATAAGTATATTGAAGGATTTATCTGCTATTTGCGTATTACTAACATTTATAAATAAAACAAATGTTCACACATAAATAGCAATAAGCCAAATTTGGAGTTAGCCTATATCCTTTGCAGTTTTTCAAACATTTCAAGCATTAGGCTCTAGATCAGAATAAAAATTTTATATGTAATATTAGGTAATAATAAGGTTATGTTTGTCGAACCTTTATCGCCCTAGATCTTTGAAACAAAATGGCATTTCGAAAATCACCAAAAGACAAAAGATCCCTAGAAACGCCCCTTGAATTTTTGCAATATGTTAGTAAACATCCTGTATATAACAAGCCGATACCGATGCAACTTACATGTCCATATAGTAGACTCAATAATAATAATAAATTAGAAAAAATTTTCAAGAAGGGTCCAATCATACGAATGATATGAAGTGCAGTAGTCACTCATTATTCAATTTGGCGTTTAAATTTAATAATGTAAACCCTTATGCAGTCAGGGCCGATATGAGCCGGTTAGACGGACTGGACTCAATCGGGCCCTGCACTTTTTTTTTTTTTTAATTTCAATTTAATTTCTATTAACATCTCACTGTGCCGAGATGATATATGCTAATTAAAAACTATTAGATATACTCTCTGTATATGTAGTGCAACAAAATGTACGGCACAAGGGGGCGCCGTGCACAATACTAACGAGCCTCCGCGAAAAAAGTTCCAATCGGGCCCAGCATGACTGGTATCGGCGCTGAGTGAAGTGAGGTGCAATTTCTCAAGTCAACGAATGAGAGGCATATGAAATATGACATATCTCATTGCCAAATACTACGAGGGGAAGCCAGTAAGTAAGTTAGAAATGGATATAGAAATGAAAGAAATACGATTACTGATATGAAAACTACTTTTATTTCACCGCATAATCTCCCTGTACATCGAGGCACCTGTCCCATCGCTACACAAGCCCCTCAAAACCAGTAAGATAAAATTCTTTGGGCTGCTGCCTGAACCAGGCGGTGATTTCCCTTTGTAAAGCTTCATCGTCGTCCGAAAGATGTTGTTTAAGTGGATCGAACAAATGGAAGTCGTGAGGAGCAAAGTCAGGCTATATGATAAGCAGTATGCCCTCGTAATACCAGAAGACTTTGAACATCCTCTTATTGCTAACAAGACAACTGAGATGCTGAGAAAGTTCAACTGGAAAGTCTTCGAACTAGTCCTTCGTATAGTCCTGATCTTGCTGCAAGCGACTTCCATTTGTTCGGCCTTCTTAACATCATCTTTCGGGTGAACACTTTCCCTACGAAGAAGCTATTCGATCCTCTTAATCGAAGTGACGATGAAGCTAAACAAAAGGGCTTCATCGTGTTTCACTCACCCATACATGCTATCAAACACATTTATCTATTAATATTCTGACATTTCAATTCCTCAAACTTTTAAAGTTCGTTTAGGTAATAATAGTTCTCATATGGTTTTAGTTTTAGTTAATTGTGTCCGGTGGAGATTACTTTGAATCATATTAAACAGAATTTTCATTTGGACTTCCTGTATGTGAGTATTTGTATTAGTCCGGGTATTTAATTGCCACACCTTTTATTTTGAATAAAATAATTATCCTTCTATAATTACTCTTTTTGATTATATTGGTAAACACGTTAGCCTCGATTTACAGCAGCATGAAATTAAAAACGTTTGATTCATATATGTTCTAAATTAGCACTATTTCTTAGCACCTTTAGACATTTAACACTACTTTACTTAACAGACCATTCATCTTAAGGATAATCGAAAGATTTCCTGTACATTATTTAAATATAGGCGAAATAAACTTTGATACTTTTTTCCCTTCACATCCTACCTTCTTCCACCTTTGCTGCGCTTCCTTCTTCTCGCATATTAGTCAAAAGAAAGAAAATTAACTCATAAAATAACTATTAGGAGCCCAGTTCTTTTCATCAACCGCGAAAGTAGGAGCAGCGCCAGCGAACAGAAAGCAGAGAAGGGGTGGGAGAAATGAGAAAGGGGGCGTCGAGGCATCGGAGGCGCTATTTTCACTCGAAACTGATAAGATTCAGCGAAGCGCTCCACAGCGGCAACCCGATGAAACAATGTAATCTCCGAGGGTCTTTTGTCGCCATCAGCTGATCGCCATTGTTTCGAGCCCAGCCTAGGGTTTCCGCCAAGAGGAAGAGCAGCACGCTCCCCCATTGTTCCAAATACTAACGTTATCTGAAGCTGTAGTTCATTCCACCTTCTGCCTAATTTTCACTCAATTATGACTGAGTTTTATCTCATATCATCGCCAACGAGGGAAAGGCTTCTAGCGCCAGACGATCACTCACTTACCTACCATTACTACTATACGACTACGGCTGCTGCTGTTGCTGCTACCTGCAAGCGCTTATCTCACGCCAAGAGGGATGAGAATGAAAAGGCAACCAGCCAAAACTGAAGATGAGGGAGGGTTTAGGTTTTATTTCCTTAAACAACCTTCCCTTCGAATTGTTTCCATACATAACAAAAAATCTTGGTTTTGTTGCAAAATGTAAGCTCTACTTAACGAAACAGTCCTATACAATTACAGTAATTATGAGGGCTAAATTAAAACTACAAGGCGCTTATTAGATTTAAATAGTAAGGCAGAAATTAGGAAGAACTGAAGAGAATAGGGTTTTAATTAATAGTTCTTTCTTCGAGAATCACGAGACGATGGAAATGACGAGACAGTTGGCGTTGGTAATGTGATTAAAGATAATGTATATTATTGCAAAGTAATTTCTTTTTAGCAAGACATCTGGGAGAAGCCAAGTACTTATGCGAAATTTCAAAAACGAAGAAGATTAAAAATCAGTAACGTTCTAATTTAATCACACCAATTTTCATAAATTTACGAAGAATATTTTATTCTGTAGATCATCGTCAGATTTCATTTAAATTTAAAAAGATGAATAATAATCATTCGTTTTTTTAATTTTAAATATAAGCTGATAACAATATTTTCACTTTCTTTAATTAACATATGACATCTTTAGAATTCAATTTTATTAACGAAATGAAATCTTAGTGATTAGAAAGAAACTTAATTGAAAACGAGTAGAAATCTTCATTAAAGTCTTTACAAATCTTGCTCGATTTTAATTTATTTCATTTTTTATCTTACAATCGTTTTCAAGTGATGATATGATAATTTCCATATAAATTAGTAATGTACAGATGGAATGATCTTTAAGTTCAATGAAAGTATATTTGATCACAAAACTCACGATGACTTCTTTTAGAACCAATTATTGGAAATTTTTTCTAGATGAATTCCGCATAGATGTTGACTTTCGATGATTTCATGTCCTGATGATAAACTCTTAGTCGAATATGGAAGTAGAGATGACTATTATGTAGATACCACATGTTGGAGACTCTTCCTAGATGAATTCTGTGCTGATGTTAACTTTTGATGGTTTCATATCTAAATGGTAAACAAGCGGTCATGGTCAGTTATGGTGATAATTGAAAATTATATACAGGGTGTCCAAAAAGTCTGGTAACATGGCAGATATCTCAAAGCTACCAGGTAGGCGAGATCTGATGTGTGTGGTTTATAGGTAATAGGGGGTGGGGAATTCATTGCAGCACTCAAAATTGACCTTGACGCCCAAATTTAAGGTCATCAATTTGCTAACTCGAAAATTATTAAACATAGAGAAAATTTCCAACTGTAGAGCAATTACCCTGTAGAGCAACACCACATTAGTCTAAAAACAATTTTTAATCACACTCTTCTCCTTGAAAGATTTTGAGAAAAATGGGCGAGAAAGAATCACTCAAGAGTGTGCTTCCCCTTCCCCTTCCCAACGGTGTGCTTCACAGCAATTCAAATGTGTTAGAAACCTCAGCCAACTTGGGTAGCTCAACCTGACCTTGAGCGACTCTTTCTCGCCCATTTTCTCAAAATCTTTCAAGGGAAAGGGTGTGATTAAAAATTGTTTTTAGACTGATGTTGTGTTGCTCTACAGGATAGCAATTGGAAAATTTTCTCTATCTTTAATAGTTTTCGAGTTAGCAAATGGATGACCTTAAATTTGGGGGTCAAGGTCAAATTTGAGTGCGGCAATGAATTCCCCACTTCCCTATTACCTATAAACCACACTCATCAGATCTTGTCTACCTGGCAGCTTTGAGATATCTGCCATGTTACCAGACTTTTTGGACACCCTGTATATTAAAATGGACCAATGTCAGTTTCTTAAAATTCTATAAAATACAGACAATGAATATGATGGTAATGAGATAAAAAAAATAATATATTAATACTTGTAAATTAAATAAAAAATATAAATATTAAAAAGAACGTTTTCGAGATCATTCAAGTCTAATCATCAGTTTTCTTTAAGGAAATTTAAATGATGAAGATGATTCTTAATTGTTGATAATCATTTAAATGTCTACAGTGATACCCAATAAGTAAGTAGTCACTCCACATATCCTAGAAATAACTGTGAACGTGCACTTATATTTTAAAATAACAATGTTTTAACATGCCTCGAACGTCTGGTGCCAAAGAACTGAGTGTTTTTCAACGAGGGCAAATTGTTGAACACTACGAAGGTGGTGTCAGCCAAAGGAAAATCTCCCTCATACTTCAGATGCCACTGTCTACTGTCAACAGGGTTTTATTATACGGTTAAAACACTAAAAAATGAAATTGTAGATTCACGTGCAGGCCGACCTGGGCTAACAGCACTACAAATGAGGGCTTCAAAACGAGTGGTTGAGAGAAATCTCTGTCGCAAGGTTTCAAACGCAGAAATCGTAACACGGCTGTCAGATATATGCACCAGCTAGGCTATCATGGGAGAACTGCAAGGAGGAAACCCCTTCTCACCGCACTCAATATTTCAAAGAAGAAACACTGGGCGATTGAGTGAAACCATGGAAGAATAGATGGAAGTGCCTCTCGCCGAAAAAAGCGTCATGCGAGATAGGACGAGATATCATGTTGTCCGCCAGAGTGCCACGAAATCCCAATGTTTGTTTTTATTGAACGAGAATCTTTTTGTATCTAAATGCTGTAATAATATAATAAATATTTAATTTTGTGCGATAAATAACTGAAACAATGATATTTTGAAGAAATTTTGTTCATTATTGCTCTTTCTCTCAGTCAACATGTCTAGAACTTAACAGCTAATTTCACAGAAACCTCTGCACCATTTAAATAAATTTAAAAAAATAATTACAAATCATTTTCCTACCATTTTAAAAAAAAGTGCTCCTAAGCCGGGCCCATATTAAATTTGAAAAGGTCATTAAAATGAAAGGAGAAAATAAGCATTAAATGAAAGAAAAGCATTTATTTCTTATAAAAACGATCTTAAAATGCAAATTCAAAAATTTTTAATGAAATATCAAGTGTTCAATTATTTCAAAGACATCTGTAATTCTAAAATCATAAAAAGATCATATGGGTTGTAAGCGCATTCATGTAAGCCGCCAGGTGCGCTCCGATAGCAGCGAGTGACACATTTTAGCATTGGAAATGCTGCAAGAGGCGCTTCCTTGTATTCTTCCATGGTGAAACGCCCTTTGAGTTTTTGGCATCATGTCATCTTCCCAGATGAGTCACCTTTTGCTCGGTTTTCTTGTAGTGGTCGGATATGGGTCTGAAGAAAACCCAGCTAAGAGTTCAGCATGAACCTACTGCAGCTGCTTGACGCAGGGGATCAGAGGTCGTGGAATGTGTATGTAACGCTAATGCAGAAAAGGTCGCGATATTGGAGAAAGGTCTTTTGCCAATATTTTCCAGCGAGATTCTTGAAAAAACACCCATTTTGTTCATGGAGGCCGATGCTCCTTGTCACACTGCTCGAAGAACGCAGGCTTGGCAGGCACAAGATGGCATCCAGAAACTACTATGGGCCAGTCAGTGACCCGATATGAATCCCATCGAACACGTCCGGAGAATGCTTGATCGCTCCGTGAGAAAACATTCAAAAAACCTGCTTCCCATGCAGAACTTTTCGAATGTTTGCGTTGCGACTGAATCAAAATTCCACAGACTAAGATCGCCCAATTCATTGATTCCATGTCCAGAATGGATGTTCTGCAGAAAGCAAAAGGTGCAGCAATAAAGTTTTAACGTGCATGTGTAAGAAATACGTGTAGCAAATAATTTTTTTGCAATAAATATATGATCGAAGAGAAGGGTGCACTGTATTGTAAAATATATTTACTTATTGGGTGCACTGTATTGTTAATGTATTTTTTATCTTGATTGTTGTATATTTTATTTTATTATTTGCCAATTGTTACTTATGTTAATGGATGTCTGCGCTGAATTATTGGGGTATAATTTTATTAAGACAGCTCCTATTAATAATCTTTTTATGTAATTTTTCTTTTGCTAAAATTTTTATTTGTAACTAACTAGGAATGTGGTTATTTAAAATGCAGTGATTTGTTTAATTCAAAATAAACCTTTAACAAACATTTTAAATTATCCTCTGCCATTATTTGTTGGGCTACGAAATTTATTTGCTATAATAATTTTTTTTCATTTATCTATGGTTGTATTTCTCTCTAAATATTTTATTCAGCTTCTACAGGATAAGCATCGACAAACAGCCCCTCCCCCTCCCCCGGTATTTGAGGAGAGTATTTGATTTTGCTTACTTGTGGCTTATAAAAATCCTATTTTATACTGGAGATTTTATCCATGAAATCTTCCTTAGGTTGAAATGCACCTTTGAATGCAGTTTTGATGCTTCCCTTTAGAGAGATTGAGTGGAAAAAGATCAAGAAGACAAAATAGGTTGGCTAAAAGAAGATCGCCTGAATCTCGATGTATTTTAGAATAATCCTGTCAATCTCTTAAGGTTCGAGGAATGAGTTTTATTCGGTATATGTATTATGTCATCGGCAGTTAAAGAGTATTATGTCACCCGTTCCGGCCTTCGATATTTGCTTGACTCCATCTTTTTTTATTATTTCATCCCTTTTACTCTTCCAACGGTATAAAGATTCGAAGTTTTATTCTAATAGCTGAAGGAATTGAACAGAAGGAATTATTTGACTTTTTATATTTTTTAATAAATCTGATTTCCAATTAATGAATTCCTGTTTTAATATCGAAACCATGAGGTAAATTAAAAAGAACTGAGTTCAATTCTGCGAATTTTTGTTAGATATATTGCGATTTTTGTGTCATTCCTAATTTTTTATGAGGTATTTAAATTGAATTCATATCATTGTTTATTATCAGTTAATTAATATCCTCTTAAATTGTATAATACTGATTAAATGATATTGGTTAAATTAAAATAAAAGTAAAAAATTACGGGTTTCCTTGTGATTATCTTAGATGCTAATTTTTAAATAATGAAAAAAAAATACGTGAAATGATAAACGATAACGAAAGCTTTTTTTTCTTCCCGAGTTCATCTTCAAGTTTTTTGTGGTATTAGAATTACAGGGTGTGTATAAAAAGTATCGAGAAAAGTTTCGGAAAAACAGATTTATTTCAAATATTGCTAAAAAAAACCTTAAAATTCTTCAAAGTACATCCCTTGAGCGTCGACACACTTTTGCCAGCGGCTTTTCCGCGACTCGAAGGCTCCCTGATAGGTGGATTCCGAAAGGTCCTTAAGGGTACGCGTGCTAGCTTTTTTGACGGCACTTAGGGTCCCATGGTTGTGTCCTTTGAGGGAGGACTTCACTTTTGGGAATAGGAAAAAGTCTGCTGAAACCAAGTCGGGACTGTAAGGGGGTTGGGGAATCGTCCCGACGCTGTTTTGCGTCAGGTAGTCGGTCACCTTGGAGCAGGTGTGACTGGGTGCATTAATTACCAATTTCTGGCGATGGCTGGCCTCACCCGGTCTGAATTCAGCACTTCACGCACACATTGCACGTTGTCGTCAGTTCTTGACGTCGATGGACGTCCAGCGTGGGGCTCGTCCTCCACACTCTCTCGGCCATCTTTGAAGAGCTTGTGGCATTTAAAAGCTGCAGTTTGTGACATGCTTTCATCCTTGAACACTTAGCGAATCATGCCCAACTTCCCCGTACCCGATTTCCCCAGTCCAACCAAAATTTGATGGCGTACCGCTGTTCAATCGTTCGCTGCATTTTGAGCTTGCACCGAGCCACTCGACAGGGATCCACTAAAACTTCGATCTAGCCTGAACAAATGCTCGCAGACGACTGACGCTTGGCGTGTTTTGAAGGCCAGACCCCACACCATCGAGCACACCGGGTGCGAGCGCGTTGCGAATTACAGTCACGTCAGGGAAAAAATTGTTCCCTGTACAATGTTTTAATTATTGTGATTTGTGTGCTTTTTAAACTGTTGTAGTTTCTTTTGATGAGTTCTTTGTAGATATTTTATTCCTATTGAGGCTTCTTTCATTGTTTTAGATTTGTTTAAATGACTGCACATGTTTTTGATGTTTTCATGTTTGGTTTTACTAAATTGTTTTATTTTGATTTTATAAATACAACCTCTGACAATTAAGATCGGTGAATGACCTCATATTGCGAGTGGATTGCTGGCTTACATGAAACAGCAGTTACTATCCTTCAAAGTAATCCCCGTCGATGGTAATGCACTTCTGGGAACGGCTGTACAAGTCCTGGAAACTCCTGGCGTAGTCGTTTTTAGGGATAGCCTTCAGTTGGGTCGTAACATTATGTTGGATGTCTGGCCACTTCAGGAGGCGTCTTCCACGATGTTCCGGCCTCCTCGGAACCGTTTAAACCACTCAAAGTGATACACTTCAAAGTGATACCACTTTCTTTGTAAACTGTTGTCAGCATTTCATGAGTCTCTTTCGTTCACTGATACATTTTGGGTTTCGACCACGCACACTACACCTTCACTCTTCACTGTCCTGTTTAAACACTATAAACACATTCGCAGCGCTGATTCTGTCAAATTTGTTTAAACATGTTTCAACCTGTCTGGGGGAGGATACGACGGTAGCGCACTCTTACGACCGTTATCAATATGAGGTCATTCACCGAACTTAATTGTCAGAGGTTGTAGTTTCTTTTATTAATCTCTTATTTTGATTTTGTTCTTTTGACATTTTTCTAAGATGGGTTATGTTTTTCTTTATTACAGTGGCTGGTTTCACGCTTTGAAACGTTTCAAAAAAACTGTTTAAAAATAAACCGTTTAAGTGGCTCAAACTCTGAAAGCTGTATCAACACTAGAAAAAACTGACTAAAGAGGGAGTTAGTTGTTTAAAACATGGCTATGGTCGCCTCCTTGAGTAAGGACGAAGCTAATGATTTTGTTTGTAATTTATGTATTATCCAATGTCTAACTATATAGAGTCTCCACAATAAAATTGGCAATCGCGACTTCTTCCACCGTTTTCCACACTCTATTTGGACGATTTGTTTTGCGGATTCGCCCCCACTTTGGCTCGCTTTGGTCCTCCATTTTGTTTTGACTTAGAAAAACGGAATTGCGCAAATAAACGAACTAATAAACGGCAGCTTATTCGTTTTCGTTTATTTCGTTTTTCTGCCTTCGTTTAAAACGAATTTCGTTTATTTGACCAATATGAACTGTTTTTAAACCGTTTATTTTGAAACGTGAAACCGGCCAGTGATTTGCTAAATGGTTTTTTGTGTAATTTAGTCTAATTGCTCATTCGTGTTCACTTATTCTTGTGCTTAGGGTTATTTTTGTTTGTTCAGTATAACTTTGTTATAGTTTTGACAAGGATTTTCATCAACTAAGTTGTTGTTTTGCAAGAATATCTTATTTATTGTATTGATATGATGTCTTTTAACACATGGAAACTAGTAATTTTATTACTTTTACTTTAATTTAATTAATATTATTTAATTAGTATAATACAATTTAAGAGGATATTACTTAACTGATTATATGGATTAATTAATAAACAATTATATGGATTCCTAATTTTCTTTCAAAAATACCAAATGCTCTTGAATAAAACTCGTTATTTTTTATATTCGTTCCATATTTAGAAAATTTTCTTTTATAGTTAGCAACAACAGGAAAATAAATCAATTCATAAAGCAAAGCAGGCGTGGTATTTCTCAAAGTACTCTCGAAATAATTTGGTAGATTCGTGATATCATAATATGGTTGATATCAGTTTTTCGTTTCCTCTCCAACCGTAGCAATGACTGTCCTGTAGAAAAAGATACACTGATCACCGTAGCCAAGCTACTCGTTTGAAAAAAAAAATTGCGTCAATGTTGGCATATTGCGAAACTATAACGAATTTGTTCGTAGCTCATGATTTATGAGATCATCTGCAATTGCGTTCAACTTTGGCTTATGAAACCGAACTCGATTAGAAATATTTCAAGGTGACTCAGAAATTCATCTTCCCAGTTTATTTTTTTTTAAATACAGTACTGAAATAGTTATATTTTACATTATACATCAACTTTCTCTGTTGAGACAATTATCCACGTTTCAGATCTATTAATCAAAACTTATCGATAGAAAGTGAGATGACATTAACTCGACCGCCATTAAATATACGACACATATTGTACTATCTTTACGTTTGGGCCATATAAACAGCTTCAAATTAATTATGAATTTAAGTTCGTATTGTCCGTTTGCACACAAGAAACCGTGTAACTACTCTAATCTCTGCTTTCACCAGTAGTCATTGTTAGACTGCCTCCGTCTGAGAAAAGGCGGCATTAGAATTTCATATTTTCCAGTTCTTCATCTCTATAAAACTTTAACTCTAAATTTGCCGAAGAGCATTGTGAAATTGTTAAATTTTAATATTAACTAAAAGTTTATATGGCCGCGTTAAATGCGTTATACAAGATGAACATAGTCTTTCCCAGATAAGGAAAATTAATAATAAAAAAATACGAGGGTGAGTCAAATGAAACATGCAAAATTGCAATTAAAATTCCAAATTTCGGCCCACAGTGTTGTAATTCTGCAGATCCGTTATAAATGAGTTGTAGAAATATCCGGTAGGTGGAAGGAAAGTAGAGACAAGCAAACAATGCCACAGGAGCAGTTTAAAGATGGCCGCCCTACTTCAAACATGCATCAAAGAAGTTTATGAATAGTGATGCATGTTTGTCACAGCGGTAAGTTTATGAATGGAGTGTGAAGTTCACAAATGGTGTGACAGTAGTATCAGACGCCTCTTACCTGGGTCAGGCACAACGAGTTGTGACGTTAGAGAATATTGCAACACTTGAAGTCTTAGTGTTGGAAAATTGCCAAGTAAAGACTAATGGAATTGCAGAATTGTTAGACATTAGTCATGGTTCAGCCCACCAAATCATTTCAGTAGGTTTCACATCTTCACTACTCAAAATTCGGATAACTGAACGCTGTTCTTCTTTCGTGCATGTTTGAAGTGGGGCGGCCATCTTTAAATTGCTGCTGTGACGTTGTTTGCTTGTCTCTACTTTCCTGCCACCTACCGGATATTTCTACAACTCATTTTTAACGGATCTGCAGAAATACAACAATGTGGGGCGAAATTTGGAAATTTTAATTAGAATTTTGCGGTTTTCATTTGACTCACCCTCGTATGTCAGAGAGATACATATGTATTTGTATTATGATCTCCATTTCAAAATGTTTTTAAACGGATGGTACGATAGGAGCCGAAGCGATGTAAGTCTTATTGAAAATGTCATCTATGAGAGAGAAAGCTCAATGCGTTATGTGGTTTCATGAGACTAAATCACCTATTAGCATTAGAGGGTCAAACTTTGGTTTGGCAAGTTTATAGAACAGGAAGCGTTGCTGATCTTCCAAGACGTCGTAGGCCTATTGTGAGTCGTCACGAGGGAGGCAATCCGTCAAGCTTTTGGGAACGAAGTCCTCGCAACTCAACTCGGGAACTTGGCGTACCTCAGAGCAGTGGTTAAAGTTCTACACAAGAGGTTTCGTTTGCGTGCTTATAAGGTGCATATCGTTCAACCCTTGCAACCAAACGACCGCCCCCACCATCTAAGCCTTTGCTGTGGAGATTCTCGACCGCATTGATGACGATAATGACTATCTTCAACGTGTTCCTGCATGTTGTGGTCGAACACGAAAGAGACAGTGCCATAGTTAACGTTTGTTGTGGCCTAATGCATGATAAGGTTATTAGACCTTTCGTTTTTGCTGAGTACCCCATTACAGGATATGCTGCAGCGCTATGTAGCGCCTCAATTAGAGGAGTACCAACTTTGGGTAATTTATCAACAAGACGTTGCCCCGCCACATTGGGCATTATCTATTCGTTAATTCCTCGATTCAACGTTGGTTTGGTCCTGCAGCATAGCCCCCACACTCTCCGGATGTAACACCCTTAGACTTTTCCAACTGGAGATGTTAAGGAGAAAGTGTTTGCTTCACCGGCCCCCGATGTGAACACATTAAAAGCAAGAATAACGGATGCGATATTGACGGTAACAGAAGACATGCCAGTGAGAAATTGAATTGAATATCGTCTAGATGTTTCAGAGCTACGAAAGGTTTATATATTGAAGTGTACTATGTTGATGTGAAGAAAAACGTTTTGAGATGAAGATCATAATACAAAAAAAAAAAGTATGTATCTACCTGACATAGTTTTTTTTTATTTATTAATTTTCTTTATCAGGGAAAGACTTTGTGCTCATCTTGTATGTTTCTGAAGTTCACAAGAAAACTTGGTCTTACTGAAGAGGATAGCTATTAGATTGCGAAAGTTCTTCTTAAATTGCACTTTTCCAACACTCGTTTGCTCTAAAAATAGAAGAAAATTAAAATTCTAGTAGCTTTGGCACACTTATTAAAAATCTAAACTGATTTATTTTTTTCTGTACGTTCTTTCTCTTTGTAACTTGAGAATATCTAACCACTTTCTTCCTTCCTTCAACCATATGCGACAGACGATAAATTGCTAGGTGATGCATTGCAAGGTATGTTTGTGTCAACAAGTGCGTTCTCATTTCTCACGAGGGAGAATAAGAACGGCAAAATGGAGAGCTTCGAGCAACCTAAACATGAAGCGCTTGCAAGAAACGTTATAAATAAATCACAAGCGCCGGAGCAGGAAAGAAATCTCGACGGATTTTTTGTGCATTAGAGCATTTAATTTTTCATTTGGAAACGCACTTTTGAGAAAAACGATCCTATTGATTTAGGAAAATAAACCATTAAAGTCAATCGGAAGTGAGCTTTAGCGATCCACTTACTTCACCACATTATTCAAATTTTCTTTTTAAATTTTGTTTTTGTTATTTTGTTTGCTTTTAAATACGCAGATCTTTAAATCCAAACAAGGTCAATAGTCATTCTACATCTTTTTCAATCAATAAAATCCACTGGGGAACTAAGAAGCTAGAAATTCCCTTTGAAGTTGTTGAACGTTAGACTAAAACTTTAAGGTGCCTAGCATGTCAGGGAAGTGCCAGAAGTCTTAAATTATTTAAATTTAATAATTTCAAAAAAATTGCAATTGCGTTTTTGGAAAATTTCAACTATCTGTCAAAAACGATGTAGTAAAGGTGATGTGATGCAACATTTGAACATCTGCTTTAACAACTCTCATAATTCTCAGTCTGTTTTTTTAAAATATTTTATTTGACAGAACTCTTGGAAAAAACTTTCTTGAACTAACATTTATAAGCACTCCAGTGATAGCGAAACTGTTAAAGCAGCTGTTCAAATGTTGATTTTACATTACACCTTCTTGATGCTACCGCCTTAGGTGATGATCTTGCACATTCTCAAAGTTTTTGTGAATGATGTATGATCAAGCCATATCCTGAATTCTTCGCCTCAGTTCCTTGGACATTAAAGTAGTAGTTCATTGCGCTGTGTACTAACTTCTTGTGAATAGTTATTGCTTTAACTTTTATCTCTGTTTCCACTGAAGTTTCATTCGTGTGGCAACTTATGTTTTTTTTAATTTAATCATATCGTGAATCTTGTTAATCGATAATAATTTGACTCTTTGAAATATAAATAGTGATATAGAATATGCTCAATCCTCACATGAATGACTGAAATATCTCTTAGGCTGTAAAATTTATTTATAAAACAAGAATGATAAAAGGAGCACATTTTCGTGTTATAGCAGCGAGACATCATCCATAGATACCGAGAACAAGGTGCATTTTAAAATACTTTACGAAAAACTATATAAATTTGAAACTGAATTGTAAATTCTTAAATAATGAAACTAAACGTAAAAGGAGAATTTAAACGAATAAAATTGAAGAACCGAAAGGTTAAATGAAGAGTATAGACTTAATTTATCAATTATTTAGTAATTCTTTATATATTCGAGCAAATAAAAGTTCTATAATTTAACAAGCATTTAATTTATTAAGCATTTCTACGATTATGTTAAACGAAGTGAGCGTTAACTGTTGAACCGTTCTGTGTAAGCATCTATTATTTCTTCATATTCTACATAATCATCTACTGTTGAAGCGAGCGATTAGCTACTAGCACGGTCTATAGATATTCATGGTCATCGAGCTCCATTGTTAAAATGAAGCTAAAGTTTCTAGCTCCCAATAGGGCAGGAACTCTATTGAAAAGTGGCGCTGCATGTACAATCGACCCAAAAACGCCCGCCCTATCGACAGACAGAAAGTTTACTTTTATTTTCAGTTTCAATGAAAAACCTCTATCGCAGGTCACGGTCGGCCCTGATGCGATCTATGTGGCACCTGACGCGATCTGTTTTCCTTAGCTTCTCGAAACAATGGAAAATGGCCGAAGCTCGATGACCATGAATACGAGGTCTGTTCAAAAAATACGTAGACTGTTTGAATTGCGCGGGCCCTGTTGGTCCCAATCAAAATCGCTTGGTGTCGCCATCTTCTGACAGATCCGCTGATTACAAGGCAGTTTTTTTGATTGCAAATATCAGTATTGGTTGATTAGCTACGCGGTTGTTTGTGAAGTGTGTTTTTTTTCGTTTGGCGGATTTTTAGAATGAGTGACTTGAACGAGCAAATAGTTGCTGTGAAATTTTGTGTTAAACTCGGAAAAACTGCCACTGGACGAGTGGAAAAGGCCAGAAATGTGGACGAGAGGTGACTGGTTGTTTCATCACGACAACGCTCCGGCCCATTCAGCCCTCAGAACTCGAGAGTTTTTGGCCAAACACTCGATCACTGTTCTTCCTCACCCACCCTACTCACCTGAACTCGCTCCTTGTGACTTCTTCTTGTTTCCCAAACTCAAAAGACCTTTGAAAGGAAGGAGATTTGAGACGATTCCCGACATAAAGGCAAATGCGACGAAGGCGCTGAAGGACATCACAAAAGAAGCGTTCCAGGACTGTTTCCAAAAGTCGAAACACCGTTGGGATAAGTGTGTGCGTCGGGGAGGAGAGTACTTTGAAGGGGACCCAGATGTGTAACTTCTGAATAAAGTATATTTTGTTTTATGACGTCAGTCTACGTATTTTTTGAACAGACCTCGTATGTATAGACCGTGCTACTAGCAATTAACTTTGACAATAATATGTCTAACAGAATTCAGATATTGATAATCTTAAGCCTAACAGCAATTTCCTCTTGAGAACAATTAGCTATGGATGAACATTACGAGTTGTTAGATATATTACATGACATATCTAAGCATTGAAAATTTCTAAAGTTATCATATGGTACTATTAGAATACGTATTATTAAACCAATTCCGAGTATCATTAATTGCTCGTTTTATTCATTCATGACACTTCGTTATAAAAAGTTTGATAATATTACATATCTTACCACTGAAAGTTTCCGATGGTACAATATAGTACCATTAGAATACCTATTACTAACCAATTCCGAGTATGAATTACTCAATATACTCATTCATAATTAATTGCAAATGTGAACTCCTTTTTAATTGAAAGAAATAGAAATAAAAATAAATAATAATAACAATTGATAAACAAAGGTCACCCGATGTGGAGAAACACAAATAATGAAGTGGGAGTCTAATGCAGATCTGGTTGAGGCAGACGAAACACAGGTGAAAAGAAGATCTTGGAGAAATGTTACAATAATAAATACATTCATGACACATCGTTATATATTATATATTCATTCATGACACATCGTTACGAGTTGTTTGATATATTACTTGTCAAATGTTAGCATTGAAAATTTTTAAAGGGGTATCCTTATGGCACTATGAGAACACGTGCTAATGTGCCTATTCCGACTATCTCACTATCGAACGTGCTCTGTCTCATATTTATCGATTGGTGAAAACAATGTGAAAAAGTTAATTCGTTTTCAAGTTATGATACTAAATAATAAGCAAGAAAGAAATTACTTTGGCTCAGGAAAACGGCACCGATCTTCCCTTTCTATAATCGTCTATTACGTGCATCTTCCACGCCTACCATCTCAACAACGTATAGAGCACGCGCAGAGCCGAAACATAGCATGCGTTTTCACCAATGCGAGGATGATCTGTCTCTTCTAACAATTCACTACGCCCACTCTTTCCCACAGACAAGAGAAAGTAACTACTCTCTGCTCTCCCCATTGCAACGCAATGCATTCTTGGAATTGTGTCTACAGACGGACGGACAGACATCTGGGCAAAATTAATTAAAATTCAAAATTAATACATTTGCATGAATATTAATATTTTTCAGACCAGTCTTTGAAATATTTGGATTGTAAGTAAACGCCACAAAGGTTATGTGTAGAGAAATAAGTAAAAACATAATCGCACGTGTAGGTTAGGTCCATATTATATAACCTGTAAAATGAAAAAGGTTCCACTTTGCAACAGTAAGTAATTAATACGGAGACGTATTTCGGTCTTAGACCATCCTTGGTCAGAATTCAGTAAATTCTGACTGAGAAGGTCTAACATCAAAACGCCTCCCCGTAATAAATTCTTACTGTTGCAAAGTAAAATCGTTTTCCTATTCAAAGACATAATCATCTATTAAATTCATTAAAGTTTCTAGTCTTGACTGCTGTTATGGAACTTTTTAATTTTCAAAACTTTGCTTTGAAAGATTCAAAAGACGACGTTGCATGGCATTTTTATTAATATATATTCCTTTAATTTTCTTGCAGTTGTGAAACAATTTTACGAAGTTCAAGTATATGACGAGTTTGTTATCAAAGGTAATATTGCCGTCCTCAGATGCCATGTGCCAAGTTTCGTGAGAGATCACGTGATAATCGCTGCGTGGTTGCGAGACGAAAGTGTCATGACCCAGTCGGCTACAGGTGAGTCTCTGATTTGATTTATGTATGCATTTCCCCCCCTTTCTCGCCATCCTTCATGCTAGCTTCCATTAAGAGAAACTCGTGGAATGAATAATAAAAAAAAAAAACTTGTTCTGGCAGACAATCCATTCTCTTCATTGACTGGATTTTGAAATCGCAGTCACGAGATATCCTTAGCGACTGATAGGATCGTGAATCATCCTTCTGAACACTCTTCGACTCTGGTTTGAGCAAGTGTGCTTCTATTTCTTCTACAGACGAAGAATGGTGCACGGTTGTGTCATTCTTGCGGATTTTTAGAATGCCCCTGAGTGTCTCTCGTCTGCAATTCGGCGTTGGCGCTTTTCCCTGACGAATATCAGGAGTTCTTCGGGGCGTCAAAAACAGCGATCGTCTTCCAAAGGGATTTAGATACTCATCGGCCTCAAGAATTTCTCAACTCCCTCTTCTCTTGGATCGCCTGTAAGGTTACCGAGGAGAAGAAAGAAAAAGAAAAGAAAAGCTGAAGTGGAGTCTTCTTCCTGGAAGCTTACATTTTTAAACAGTGATGAATTGCAGGAAAACTCCAGGAGGCTTTTAAGGGAAGGAACACAATCTCCCTTACCTTTCGTTCACAACATCTTGTAATTACCTGCAGAGTGGAAATCAGCCTCAATCTATTTTGATTAAAGGTGGGATTTTCCTTACTGAGGCCAAGATTAACCGAAATGGGGTTGTTTGCTGACTACACAGAAATTCCTCAAGAACATTCCCCAAAGCAAATTAAAGGAAAAGAACGAAAGGAAGGAGGCATCGAACGATGGGTAAAACACGCACAAGCCGTTTCCAAACTGCCTGCGTGTCAACCAAATAAAATTAAAGAATTTCTTACAAAGCATAAGAAAAATAAAAAACCTCTCTTGTTCTTTGTTCCGGCTCATGGCTGTACATAGTTTTTGAGTTTAGCTGCCTTCTTGCAGTAACAATTATAATTAGTAATCATTTAATCAATGCAGATATATAAATATATTTTTGTCCCGGTTTATTACCCCTCCGTTGCTAGAAATTTTGCATGTCTTAAATAAATTAAACAGTGGAGACAATCGTTAATGAAATTTACCATAGACTGCATTCGACAAACGAAATTATTAGAAAACTCTAGAAAGCTGTAATGCTGTAATCTAATTTCAACAAATTCCTGCTTTATCAAATTATTTAAATTTTAAAGTTCTTAGCTTCAACGTTCCTAGCTTTTAGAAGTAATCATTATCAATTTGAATAAAGCGCACTAATTTTATACGATGTATGCTACTTTTTGCAAAATTGTGAAGATCGTCTTTAAACTTTAGAATTATTCTAATATTATATATGATTTATCATGTGTATGTTCTTGAATAAATGTGATTAATAGCTACAAATTAGATTATCCTATAAACTTCATAAGTTAAATTAGATGAGAATGAAATTAGGCTCTAAATGATAAATTTGATATTAAATCTTTACAGTATAGGACTGTAAAATAACGCTTATTAATATCACAAAATATAACTTATTTGAGCACGAAACATCTTTAAAGACCATTTTAAAAGTAAAGTAAATAGAAGTTTAATGGAAACTTATTTTAAGTTATAATTAAATAAATGGAATTTCTGTTAATACGTTTTCTACTTACTTTACACTTAAATATAAATCAATTTTGTAAATTTTAGGATGGATAACTTTTATGTATAATTAATGGGCCATTAAGAATCTTCCTAAAAAAATTGCGCTATTAAAAGTGTAAAAATTTATCTTTAAATTAAAAGCGCCATTAACTTTTGCTCATTTTCTTCGGTCGACTTTTTAGGTTCTTAATTTTAATCCAGTTGCTGAAAATATGACATTAATTCATTATTAATCATCAAAGATAAAGTGCCCTTTAATTGGTGTCAAGCTCCTACTTTCTTTTCTTTCTGAACAATAAGAAACTTGAAAGTTCGAAATTCATTAGCGGCTGGATCCCCCCCCCCCCTTTAGCACAACGAAAATAAACAAGAAGAAATATAATAATTTATATAATTTAATACAATGTATATTATATGAGAAGTTTTCTTGAAAACACTATTTATTTAAGATAATTTAGAGTTAATTAAAGCTATTATTAAGTAAAATTTATTTCTTGCGTATTTCTCTGTGCCGATATACTTGTTTGGGGTCATAAAGTTGTGTTAAATTCCTGTTAAAAAGTAAATATTTGTTTAATAACGAAATCTAGCGCTTTGGCTGCGGCCAAGTTTAATTTGCTGCAGGGATTGTTTTATTTTACTGCAGTATATAAGTTGAATACCGTAAATACTGTATTTAGCGCCGGACCTGAAATACCGGCCCGCCTGCATTAAGCGCCTGGGGGTCCGCTGAATTTTTGCAAATAAGCGCCGGACCTTCAATAACTGCCCGGGCGCTTATTTTAGTTCATTTCGTGTATTTTTCTTCTCTTGCTGCTTTCTCACGGGAATGTTTGCTCTCCCAAATGCCACTGCTAAACCGGGAATTAGATTCCAGCATGATTGTCTTCTAATTTCTTGCTTTTAATTTTGGATTCAGTCAAGCAACATAGCTGATGAAAAATGAAAACTTCACAGTGATAGCATCAATTTTAATCTCGCAACAGTAAAGTAGGCTGAAAACCATTCTACAAAGGCAATAGCCAAACAGTTTAGCATTGATCCTAACGGGAATGGAAAACACAGCAGGATACTATAGAAAAGATGAAGGAGAAGGCCGAGAATTTTGCATAATAGTATCCACCACAGTTGTGCAGAATTTTATAAGCGTCGGACCTGCAATACCGGCCCGCCTGGATTAAGCGCCTGGGGGTCCGCTGAATTATTGCAAATAAGCGCCCGGGCGCTTAATACAGTATTTACGGTATGTAATATAAACTTAAGTCTATTTGAAGATGCTTAACTTTCAGTTATTATTAAATCTTACAATCTCATCGAGCAATGCATGAACAATATGTTAAAGCCAAAGTGGTGTACATTCAGAGCTGTCACTTCTTGGAATTTTTTCCAAGATCTTAGGATTTCAAGCTCATTCTGGGAATCTGGGGATTTACTGCAGAATTTAGGAAAATTGACAGTGATGTCAATACATTATTCTAAAAAAATATTTTCGTTTTATTTGTGGTATATTGTTTGCGCCTTTTGACAAAAGTCGTTATTTTTTAAATTAATATAGGATATTAAAATTAAGGTAAGCTCAATAGTTCTTATTATTTTTGTTTCTGTATTATTTATCTTTATTATCTAGAAAATTTTCATTTCATTCTTAGGATTTTTATGAACCATACTCTCAATCTGTGTAAAGCCAAAGTGGTGTAAGTTATTTAAGTGTTTATAATTTATAAAATGGGGATAAGGGCTGATATAACATCCACGAACTAAAGTTTTGAACATGTGGGGTGGAGAAATTCTTGTTCGGTAGTATCCTGCAATTTTCATTTACTATTCTACTAAAATTCTTTATATCTCAAAACTGTTGTTAATGGACTTACACTACTTTGGCTTTAACAGGCTCATATATGCTGAATACAGCAAACAGACTTTAAAAGCGCAATCTTTTCAAATCCCCTATTCGCACTTTTACATGCTTGACCTTTACCTGAAGTTAACAAGATGACATGAAGCATTATAGCGAGCAAAGCAAACAAAGAAACGCTTTTGAACTCCAGCAAATTAGTATATGCATTAAATTTTTCATACACGGTTGCTGCAGCATGCTGCAAACACTCAACCTAATGCGGTTGAAAGCGACAACCGCCTTTGATGTTAACTCTTCCGTTAAGAGAAAGTTGATAGTATCTACAGAAAAAGCATCGCATTAAGAATGGCTATTTACTAACCCTTTTTATTATTTTATAAAATGCTTGCTTTTTTCAAATTTATAGATAACCAGATGTACAAACACGTTTTATCTGATTATTAACGTGGATGATTGTTTTCTAGTTGGAGTGCGGTCAGATAAATTGTAGCCAAAGCATCCCCTGGGCCAGTAATTAGGGCATTGTCATTCTCTTGGATCATGGGCCAAACATCAAAGAATTCTAGAAAAGTTTAGAATCATTTATAGAAGTGTATATTGCATTACAGAATGGCTGCACTCGACTAAAGTTCATGTCTAGATAAAACAACGATCAAAAATAGTAGACGAGTCCATTGTCACCCTTATCATTAAATGCAACAGTCCACTGACCCTATCATTAATATATATAGCCTATTGCTGAGTGCACTACAAAATTTTTTGTCCATGAATTTGCTCACAAAATCAAGAATCAAGAGCTCAAAAAATAGAGGGCGTTGTTTTTTTTGGCAAACTTTGAGAGTATTATACCTCAGTGAATTTAAAATATTTTCTCATAGCATTACTGTTTTACTTTATTGGTTTTAGGCCATGGAAAGCAGAAATCATCTGTTTTCGGATCTCCAGAATGCAATTTTCTTTCAATGGCGATTTTTGGCGTGTCCTATAATGAGATACTAAGCAATATAGTGTGCTAAAGTCATATTGGAAGGATAATGAAACGCCACAAATAACGTGGATGGTACTGTTATCCAAGATGTTACGAAACTTTCAATAGAATTGAGATCAGGCTTAATAACCCTTACCCCTTTACCTTTTAACCATTCTTTACCATATTGGATTCATGTTTTGGATCGTTGTCATATTGAAAACACTAACTATAAGACATGTTTTTAAGCATATGGTAGCATTTAAGTTTGTAGTAAACACCAGTAGATATCTTGGCCTTTATACAAGCAATCCTAAATTACGGAGCCACTCCATCCCAACGGAAGCATCCCCAAACCATTACATTTCCATGGTCATGTTTTACATGGGTAATTGGTAACGGGAATTCAAAATTTTATTATTGGGGCGTCGAACTACTGGATTCCATCAGATTCGAAGAGAGAAAACTTGGATTCATCGCTTTATACGAGGGGAGATCAAAAAGTAAGTTGCACTAACTCGCCGCAGGAGCGCGCTGTGTGTCGCAATCTTGGGCAAAGCGGAGAAAGGGACATTAACTGCGCACACGTCAGATAGGACGGTTGCTGTGGTTTCCCGTCGTGTTTTGTATTGAAAGCAATGGCGCGTCAACTGGATGTCCACTTCAAACTTGAGGTGCGAGCAGCAATCCGATTTCTATGGGCCAAACAGGTGAATTGCACAGACATCCATCGTGAAATCACTGCTGTGAATTGCACGATAACGCAACACCTCACAAGGCCCGCCAAACGTGCGAACTGCTGCAGCGATTCAAGTGAGAGGTTTGGCAACATCCTCCATACAGTCCCGACTTAGCGCCATGCGACTTTCATCTTTTCGGTAAGCTCAAAACGGAACTCGGTGGACAACGATTTCGAAACGATGAGGAGGTGAAAGCGGCTGTCACCGTGTGGTTACAAAACGCTGGAGGAGATTTCTATGCATCCGGAATCGAAAAGTTGGTTGATCGTTCGGATAAATGTTTAGGGTCTCTTGGGGACTATGTGGAAAAGTGAACCTACATTGTATGCTGTATAGCCGTGTTGCTTTTGTACATTTTATTCTGTCGCTGAGATATTTTCTTCTTTCTACCATTTCTAGATTTTCGAATGATATTATTACGTTTCTTTGTAGAGAGCTTCATTATCCTTCAAACAAATAACTTTGACACACTAAAATTGTTTAACAAAGCAGATGATTACTGATTTTCAAGACTTAAAACCATTAAATTTACACAGCTTACTAATAGTGTGGGAAAATACAGGGTGTCCCAGTTGAAATGTCCTGATTTCATTTTGTTTTAATGAAATATTTATTATGTACTTAGTTAATTACATAGAATTATAGTTCTATACATATCGATGTTTGTAGATAAAAATAACCAGATTTCTTCATATGCTTCTTTCGTGATATGGAGGATGTCTATAGTCGACTTCGGTCATGGTGCACTACAGTAATCCAGGAGGGACACTAGACATGGCGTCCTTAGTTCTTGATAAGTCCTGTACTCTGGTACCAAAAAATCCCTCAAAAAAATAAAGAAGTTTAAGGGTGCAATATCTGGCAAACGCACTATCATGGTATAGGTCTATCTCATCCAATGTATTCGTTGGAAAACTTGCCATTTAAACCATTCTGCACGTGACCGTTCCCAGTGAGGTGGAGTTCCGTCCTTTTGAAAAATGATATTCCGCTGGAGCTGTTCCAACTGCGGAAAGGCATACCGCTTCAGCATATTTAGATACGTGTTTCCTGATATGGTGCATTCCATATGGAAGAACGGCCCAATAATCAAGTTCAAAATTAACTCACACCACATTTTCACTTTTGGACTGTCTCTCACGTACTCCATGATTTCCTGTGAACGCTCTTAGGCTCATACACAAGCATTATGTTCTTTTCCTGACACGCGGAAGTGGCTTTATTGGAAATCAAGACGGTGTTCAAAAAATTAGCACCCTGATCAATTCTGGATACAGTTTTGATTATAACAAACCACAGTTTTCTAAGATGAGGCCTCTTTTTTCCTTTCACTGGAATCTAGAATAACCAATAACTATTTTTTGAATTCTTAAATCTGCAAGGAAATTCACTGACAAAATTTTTGCAGTGCAAATGGCACTTGTAGTGTACTAAAAAAATAATTGCATATATTCAATATTAATTACAGGTCCAGTGGGCTGTTACATTCAATGACAGGGAAGACAATGGAGCGCTACCGTGTATATATAGCTGAGAAATAAGTGTTGAATAAGCTGTAAGTCTATATTCATTGCAGGGCTGCATTGGGTACGTCTCTTACACTTTTGTCATTTTATTTCAGCATTGCTTACTATGGCAAAAGAAAAAAATTTTAATTTCTAATATCGTTACACACTTTCAGCACACCTTCTGGTAAGCTCCAATAACATTTTATTATTGTTTTCTTTTGTAGATAAGCTCCTGGAAGAGAATAAGCCTCTAATCTATATTTATCATCTAACCATGCTTTTGTAACGTTACTTTATAAACTCTAAATTAAATTATGAATTTATTACAGTTTACTTATTCCATTTCCTGGTTCGAGGAGCGAGCGAGCTGGATGTGCACCATTTGCAGTTCTAACCTTTCATTCACTCTACCCGACATAGGGTTCTTTAAAAATGAAATATCCACATAAAATGAAATAAAATTTAGCAGCGCTTCAAAGGCTAATTCGATCTGCAGGAAAAGAAATTTATGGCCCTGCCAGTGTCACCGAAGATTAATTATGACGGTATCCAAAGCAACCACTCCCAATAAAACTCCACGCCATTGTCATGATGCATCTGCAATTTTGGCTTGCAGGTCGTATCACCATTTCCGCCACTGGGGAGCTGTACATCCGCGAGGCATCGGCCAAGGACTCCCAAAAGAACTATCGCTGCAGGACGGCGCACAAGCTCACGGGGGAGGTTCGCCTTAGCTCCCCGGGAAGGATCATTATTACAGGTGGGTGACGGCTCGGGCCCTGGGCCCAGTCGATAACTCAGTCATTCCTTTTGTTTGAACGGACTCTTGCGTTGTGTGACAGTGTTCGCCAACGCGTAGAAAGAGGGGATGGCTGATAAAAATAAAACGGGAAAGGGCGAGGAAGGGAGAGAGCTCAAAACGACGACAGAACTCATTTTGTATAAGGAGGTTTGCTGGAAATTGAAAAGATTCAATTGACTGTAATGGTAGGAGGGAAAAATCAACCCGATGTCGTACATAAGGCATAGTAGATCTCATGGGACGTGCTAACTTATTTCATTAATTTTATGAAATCTAAAATTCTTGAAAGTTAATGATTTCTTGTAGTGGTAAACTTAGTAGCTACATCAAAGATAAAATTGCGTTTCCACCAATAAATGAGAAAAATGAATACAGTATTTAGTTAATAAATTGTAATCCGTTTATGGGGTATTAGGCGGAAGTTATCAGTGCTCTATTTATGAATCTTGTGGATCTATAATTTATAAATACTAAGATACATTATATAACTAATTTTGAAATGTTTGTTTATAATTAAAACCTTTCTGCCTCGATAAGAAATGTTAATTTGCCTTTCTGCCACCTTCTTTGCAGTATTAGAACAACAGTTGGGATTAAACCACCCATATCTTGTTTTTCTTTTACAATCAAATAATCCAGATTTCTTGGCTAAAGATTTGAATTGCAATAATATTTTGTATTTTTTAAAATTCTTTTTGTCTTCATAGTGCAAGGTAATTGAAAACCTACCCATCAAGATTAAAGGTCATTTTCTCAGGTTTTGAAAATTGTGTGATATGTTCGTGGCATCAAGGCACTTTGTTTAAAGTGTTTTTGTCTCATTTCGCATAAGCATTTCGGACAGAATGTCATTCGCATTGGATTATCGCAAACACTCTGGATGTAGCATCCTTTGCCCTCCATATTACCCTGACATCAATCTATTAGATATCTTTTATAGAGGCACATGAAGGACAAGGTCTACAAGACGAACATATGGGCGAGCTGCGAACATATGTCGAATACGGGAGCCAGACAATCACGTTTATCGAATAAGGGGCGCCACATTTATAGTGCTTGGGATAATTCTTGCGAAATGAAAAACACGTTAAACAAAATTTTCAAAGAAAAGTTCTTGTTTTGATGCCACATAATTTTCAACGATTACACTTACAAAGGACCCATATGAACCTGCAAATTCTCACAGTTTCAGAGCAAATTGAAATATTTTATCCACCTAAAGCTACCATTGATGCTTCCTAATTAAGGAATCTGGACATTTTGTTTCTTTCAAAACACACTGCGAAAACAAAAAAATTTGATCGCACATAGCTATACTAAGACTCTATTGTTACCCCATAATTAAAGAGGTGTATGTATTAATGGGCTCGACGGAACTTCTTTCTTCCATCACTCAACAATACGCACGAATTCAGTTCATATGACAGCAATGGAACAATTTCCTGCGAAGGATCAGCAGACGACAATTGAATGGATTTTGAACTTTCTAAACAAACTTATTTATTAAAAATAGATTATTCAAAATAGCTAACTGCCATCCAGTAAAAAAAATCTGCACAGTAATTAATAACCATTTCTTTAATTATTATTTTATTTTATTAATTAATTCGGTAATCTTCATAAATTTCCCGGGCTGACCTCATGTATTTGCGAGTGAAACGAGGGCAAGGCTGTCGAGTGATCTATGAGGGCCAGCAGTCGAGAATACGAATATGCGTTAGTGAGGGGGTATGTATCTCGATGCTTTATAATTTTAAATAAAAAATACATTCATGAATGCTTACATCATCTAAAAAATTATTTGAGACGAATCATTGTACAGCAAAATTAGAGTTTATGCTTAATAACACTTCTGCAAATGCAATTCTCTGGCGACCGCCGTTAACGATCTTTGTTCCTCTTTACCGCCATGTTTTTCCCCCTCATTTCCGCTATCGCCACCGCGCAACGTCATCGCTTCCATGGAATGCTTACCTCGCAAACAATGAATTCCGTGTAAAGGTTCGAATAGTTCCCTTGTTATAACTAGCTGAGATATTAACGTTTAATCTTGATAGGTAGATTGGGATATCTATAATTGTACACCACCTGTAGATATGTTTTCTTGAAATGATTATAATCCGTTTAAGAATAATTTCAATGTTTTTCTTAATTTATGTATTTATCAATTTTATGGAAAACATATTTGTGTAGTTAGTAGTTCACATATTTTATTACGTGTTCATAGCCTATTATGTATTCTTTTCGATACATAGCAGAAGTGTTTTGAAAATCGATGCATATCTTAGGGGAGTGGGCGAGCTCAGCGATATCCTTTATGTATCTGTTCAAAAATGTGAATAGTTTCTGTTGTAGTCCCTCTGCATTGAACTGGTCCACAAGAAACAAACGTAAACGGAATTTTTATATCGGTGTTGACAATTTTGACAGAAATTAATATTTACATTTGGATTTTAGTGTACAATGCTCTGGTTTTGATATAACGCCTTTTCAGTCACATTCCTGCATTTAATTAACCCATAAGTAATTGTCTGCTATGTACTTATATAAATTTTCAATAGCCAGAATAATAAAAAAATTGAGACTTAATTGTGAAATATTTTTTATTATTAATATTTTGAATTAATTATTAGTTTGTTTTTTTTGTTGGATTTAATCTGTTCTCAGTGTATAATTATATAAATACAGGACTACTGTAACGATTCATTCGATTTCAGGAAACTGTATTTTCCAAATATTACACACACAGAGAGGTATAATTGATACACGAAAAGAACCGTAAATTCATCAAGTTTGCATTGTGATACACCATTACAAATGGAGACAAATGTTATAATATACGAGACGTACGTTTGATATTGCAGTGCAGCGTGCATTCAGAAGAGTGTGCAGAAAAAACTACTATGTAAATAGAGCATTTTGCGTATCGGTAGGATACTGATTTTTCTGTGTAAATGGAAAGCACCCGTCGACCGAGCGTATCAGCTGAAACAGTGGAGAGAGTTAAGGCTCAAACACATCTACACGGAAACTGCGCGCACAGATTTCATCCGACAAAAAATGCGCAAGATTAAACACACTTGCGCGGAATTCATCCGACTGAACGTGTTTATAACACAGGAAGTGGTCTATTTTTCTGTGGAAAAAATGGGTTCCAATGCTTTGAAGAGGCGAGAATTGCTTTTAAAGCAGCAGAGAATATTATTATTATTTCTGCACTTCTATAATTAACTCTTCGTTGAAAGTTCTTATTTCATGTTCACCTCTCGCTTCGACTGAACAGCCTCCATTTTTTAATTTGTTGTTATCGAAACTCGAAAGCAAATGATGACGTGGCAGAAGCGAGCAATATGATTGGTGGTTCGTTTGTTTCGTGCGGAAGAAAGTCGGACGAGCTCAAAGTCACGCGTATCACTCGCATGAGTCGTCCGACTAGTTCGTAAAAGATAATAAGTTGTCGCTTGAGTCGCGCACGACAACTTGTCGCGTGAAATCCGTGTAGATGTGTTTGAGCCTTTAGAGCGCGTTTTCTCGCCATCTTGTAATGGTGTATCACGATGAAAACTTGGTGGCTTAGCAGTTCTCTTCACGTATCAGTTATTTTTGTATGAACAATTCTTTAGAAATATACAGTGTTTTGAAATCGAATGAATCATTGATAGCAGCCCTGCGTTTCAATGATTTACCGCCATTTTGATCGTGCTCCTGCATTTTAATTAAGCCATAAGTTGGTGTATTCAGCCCGTAGGCTGGTTCGCCCTCCTGGTTATGGCCATCAGGAGATTTATTGGGATAAGTGAAAATGCGGTGGTTTCCCCTTGTTTTCCGCATGATGAAAGGGTGATAATGAAAAGGGATAAACACGAACATCCATACCCTAGGCGGGATTCGAACCCGCGACTCGCTGGTTTCGAGAGCGGAAAGACCTGCGCCTTAACCCTCTCGGCCACCGAGCCGGCAAGCCAAAAGTAAGTATCTGATATATCATCATGTTATATAAATATCCAATAGCCAGAACATTAAAAAATTAAGCCCATATTTTATAAGGTATGCCCAAATGAAAAGGAGACTACGGTTATATCTAACGAATATTTTAATTACAGAATATTTGAATACAGTTAATGTATAACATGACGTCTATACATAATTACCTTTGATAAAGATGCACTGATCTCAGAGCGTGAGAAGCGAATGATGGCTTCAGTGTTGAAACTCCTGGGTTGCATACGGACCCTTTTTCTACGGTGTTCTGCGCTTCCTTGTCGCAGGTGGACCAATGATCTGTCAGTGATTTTTTTAAGGGGCCAAAAATATGGGAGTCACATGGGGAGATATCGGGGCTGTGCGGAGGATGTTTGAGGACTTCCTATCCAAATGCTTCCAGAAGGTGGATGGTCTTCTTGGCCACAAGTGGCTTAGCGTTGTCCTGGAGCAGCATTATCCATTTCGAGAGCTTCTCTCTGCGCTTGTTTTCGATGGCCCGTTTCGGCTTCAACAAAGTGTTGCAGTACCGTTCAGCGTTAACTGTTTCACCCCGTTCTAGCCAGTCGAGGAGTATGGGTCCTTCTTTGTCGAAAAAGAAACTGAGCATCACTTTTCCGACCTTCATGGTCTGTTTTGGGACGTGGGGAGCCGGAATGACGCTACATCTATCGACAAGCATATTTACCAACTTCGACTAGATACAATGGCGCTACAGTGAAAGTCTCCTTTTCATGTAGGTACATCAAATACTTGGGAATTCGGTCGTTCTGATGCCAATTTTTTCTATTTTTTTGAATTTGCTTTCAGATTCCGATAGCGCATAAAAAACGAACATGCCCTATCTATTTGGGAACATGGCCCTATGCGGGTCGAGGAACCAAAATGATTAACTTTAACCATCACTTTGGCCATATTCCCTAACAGAGAGGATATGTGTGTGTCTATTATTAACTTCCAGTTACTTTTTGATGCTCTCACCGAATCTGAAGGCAAAATCAAAATATTCGGAAAAAAAATTGGCATATACAGTAATGATACGTTTAATCAACATCGTTATGGTAATGCAGTATCACGCATTCTCAACTGGTTTATTATTAAAATTTTGAATTACTTGTTAATTTTCCTGTTTTGTTGTATGTAATCCTGCTCTCAACATATTAATTGTATAAAAACTTTATTTTTTGATACTATTATCTTCCAATGGTTAGGTAAGTTTAAATGAGGTTAGCATCTAATCGAAATTTTTAAATCTTTCCGTTTTCTTGATGCATTATAGATGGGCTGTCCTGATAAGCTGTTAAAAATCAGCAACCAGACCAAAGAAAATGCAATTTAATACTCGTTTTCATATCTTAAGGCTAATAAGGCGTATGACCTTTTAAAGAACATAACAATAAGGGAAGATAAAAATTAGCCATTAATCTATAAAAGGATATGGAAGTCCAAAATTTAATGACATTTCGAAATAAGCACTTAACCCTTAAAAAGTATCCTGTTACTTTTTTTTTTAACCCTGTTAAAAAGATTTTCCTGTAAGAACATCTACTTCGACTTCCAGGTAAACAAGAAGAGAGAGGATAAAGAAAGTCTATGCCGAGTAAATGTTCTTTGTTATCATTTGCGGTCAAAAGGAAACTCATCCGCTCGTCTAATGATCATTTACTCGGAGAATTGCACACAATGCACATGGTCTCCTTTGTAAACTGAGAAGTAGGCAGAAGATGAAAAAAGAGGAGGGAAGTTAAAAAATAAGAGAAGCATGAGAGGGGGGAATCGGGGGGAAAAGGCTTGTTTTCTTTTTACTAAACCCACAACACAGCCAAAGGCTTAGAGCGCTACATTCCCGAGATCAACTTTCTCTTTGGCTGTGAGCCTCCGTAGCGAGCAGCTCCTATTTCGAGAACCATTTCTCCTCAACCCGATCTCGGCTGAATGAATAATAGATGCGCCGCGCATTAATCATGAATGGGCCGAAGGAGAAAGAGGCAGCGGGGTTTTCATCCGTCTCAGCCGGCGCAGAGACACTGACACACGCCGAGATAAGTCGTTCATTATTAGCCGGGGAGGGGGAGGTAAAAAAAAAAAGAAAAAAAAAGATCAATGCTGATGAGCCTTGAACACTGGAAAAAGAAGAGGATGATGTCTCCAGTGCTAAAACGAATAATTGAATTGAGAAGGAATTGAAAACAACTTCTGCGCGAAAAGGCGATGCGCCGGCGCTGTCAAGCAAAGCTTCTTTAGGCACAAAGAGGGGAAAAAATTAATTCCAAAAAAAATATTTCTCATTTAGATCGGCTAATATTCTTAAGCCTACATGTCGTAATGGAATCATTAGTTATTAATTTGAAACTCTATAATTTGGCTAATTAAATAATTTCTAAATCGGAGAACGTATTGTCTTTGAATTAAATTAAAGGGATCTATCCGATAGAAATCTCATTTGCCTTTCATTTGTATTTTTTTATTTTCTTAAAACGCAAGTTGTTTTTATTCATTCAAATCTGCTCGATAGAGATCTGTTTAAATCAGCTTAAAAAGATTTGCAGAAATTATCTGTATTCTCATTATGCACACATTACCGGATTTGAATGCAATGCAGCTACATTGGATTCTGCATTTAACCTCATGTAATAATGCGTCTGTATTCTACGGGAATAATAATCGCATAGACAAAATATTAAATAAAATGAAAGCCGGAAAGTACAAAAAAGGCTGATCTGTTTATTAAGGCGCCTTTCAACGTTCGGTCTCTTCATTAGTCAGACAAATGAAATAACTTCTGTCTGATCTGATTATCTTTAAGTTCTGTGTGTATAAATTTTACGTAAATTCACGATAAAATAGAAGTTTCATCATACACAAATGTAGATAAATTATCATTTGATAATACAAGTATAGATCCAACAGCTCTCGTTTCCATATGACGAAGTGCAAATGATTCAAGCAAAACCAAAGTCACCACTTGCCGCATTATGTAACCTTTGTAAAATAAACTGCCACCTGGCTTTGAATTAGCCTAGTAAAAACATTTATTTTCAGGGAAACGCTTTTTCATAGTTGTTTGCGTTGCGATTTCGCAATGACCGATGTTTTTAAACTTGGGCAAAACGTTGCAAAAACGATCAATGTTGGTGGCAATGCTTTAGGCCGAACACAAACTTTAGTGCAAATTTCAAAATCGTGATGCATTTATTGGAATTAGCCAAACTTGCTAATCAAACAGAGCTGGTCATATTTATCATACATACTAAGTTTAATAAAGGCACTCAAAATAGTTTTCCTAAAATATGAGAAAACGTTTTTGATATTAACGATTTTCAAACACACATAGTTGCATGTGATATATAAGAAACTCTTGACAAAATTATAAATAGGATTTTTCTAGTTACGTTATATAGAGTAATAGATATTTTTATTATATTTTATTAAAACCCAGAAAATATTCAAGAACTTATATCACTTTTTTTTAAAGGAAAATTTGACGTTCTTTTGTATAATTTTTATTTTTTTAATACATATGTTTCTAATCAAAATTTTCTTTCTGTTACTCCATTTTACGTGTATTGACTAATATGTATGCATCTTTAAGCAATATATTGATCAATTGGTTAATTTATTATGCTGATTTGAATTTGCCGGCTCGGTGGCCGAGAGGGTTAAGGCGCAGGTCTTTCCGCTCTCGACACCAGCGAGTCGCGGGCTCGAATCCCGCCAAAGGCATGATGTTTGTGTTTGTCCCTTTTCATTATTATCATTTCATCTGCACCTGGTTCTTGGGGCCCTTGTGCAGCATCAGCCCCAATGAATATACGATACACGCCTTATCACAAGGCATATCATATCCACCCTCAAAAATGAGGAAGGCACCTCAAAAACAACAATTTGAATTTGTTACGGTAATTATCTGCTGGTATATGTTTTGGGACGTAAGTTGGCCAGTAATCAGTGGCTATCAGAGCAAGTAAAGATCGTTTTAAGTGCGTTCTATTAGTGAGAAAAAATGAAAACAACTGCTTCTGATAGAAAATTTGATGAGAAAAAATTAAAAAAAATATCTCGATGTGACCATTCGAACAGAAGTTGGAAGCATTCGAACAAATGGGTAGTCTTAACTAATATTGATAGTCTACTAGAAAGGTAAACAAATTATTATTTTTTTCATATTTATAATGTAAGTTTTAAAATTTTGAAAACGCTTTCCTAGAGAAGGTAACCAAAGCGTGGATACTTACAATTAAGAAGAAATAGCGTTAGATCCACTTATCCATAAAAACGTTTTTATTCCGTATATGCGCATTTCGATTACCATGTAACCATCGTTCAGTAGTAGTTCTCATACGGAAACTTGGTTGCATGGCAATCAAAATGGGCATATGTGGAATTAAAATCTAAAGTGACTCTATCGCTGTCTTTATGGATAAGTGACTCTATCGCTGTTTCTTCTTAATGGCCACTATAGGTTGATGATGATCTTTCAGCGCCACCAGCAATAAGCATTACTTCGAAAAATGTCACTAAATAACGGATGGATTTTTGAAAATCGTAGGAGACCCACCCAAGATATCTGTTGTATTGTGGAATTACCGCAAGACATGTTCCAGAAGAGAACTGAGAAATACTACAGGGTGGTTCAGTCAAATGCCTATAGTATTATTTTATAAGGTGATGCAGTCAATTACGTACGATTCTAATGGTTTATTACTCAGGAACTATTAAGCATAGGAATGTCATATAGATCTTACAATACACAAAAGAATTTCACACTTCATGAACAACATGCTCGATGTGTGCTCCATTCATCTGTACAACACGACGAAGCCTGAGGATGAAGCTTTGCCTCACTGCGCCTCGCATCTCATTGTCAACCAGTGCACAGAATTGGCCCATCAAATCAACAACAAGGTCATCTCCAACCGTTTCCCAGACATCTTCAACGACGGATTCAGGTGGCCGCTGATCAGTCCCCTGTGACTTCTTTCTGTGGGGGTTCCTTAAGGAGAAGGTGTTCAGCACACGCCCCCGCATCATGGAAGAGGTCTTTCAGGCAATCTTGTGCACTGGTTGACAATGTGATGCGAGGCGCAGTGCTGCAAAACTTTACCCTCAGACTTTGTCGTGTTGTACAGATGAATGGAGCACACATCGAGCATGTTGTTCATGATGTGTGAAATTCCAGTGTGTAATGTGTATTGTAAGATATACCGTATAGACGCGCTTTTACCGGCATGCCGGAAAATCTGAGGTTCACCAAATTTCCTGTCTCCTTTTTCTGGTTCCTAAACCGGCATGCCGGAAAAAAGTGAAGAGGGCCGCAAAATGTGAATATTTTTTCGATAATTATTAATTACATTGTGTTTATAAACAAAGTGTTGCGTTGCAAAGTAACGTTAAATTACGAAGTTTATTCTTGTTTAGGTCGAACGTAGGATGATTATATTAAAAGTTTATGGGTATATATAATATTAGCTGCGTTGATATGCAGCTTACAAATATTACAAATTTAGTCAAACAGAAGGAACATTCTGAAAATGAGAAAACACTTTCTAGTGAGGGGGAGACTCAATTTTCTGTCTCGAATTTTCCGGCATGCCGTATAAAACGGGGTTTTACGGCCCCCTGGTCATCCTCGATAATATACGGCATGCCGGTCAAAGCGCGTCTATACGGTATATGACATTCTTATGTTTATTAGTTCCTGAGTAATAAACCATTAGAATATTACGTAATTGACTGCATCACCGTATAAAATAATACTATAGGCAGTTGCCCGACAGCTGACTAAGTTGCATCACATGGAAGTATGCAGGGAAGCTTAGCAGCAACTTGAAAATAGTTCAGTCTTTATTTCTTCTCCAAGATAAAAAAAAATGGACGAAGCTGAATCGCAGGTAGTGCTAAGCACAGTAATGAAGAGGATTTCCAAGATGCATTCAATTTGTTTCAAAAACGCTGGGATCGATGTCTTCATTAATATGGGAACTATTTTGAAAATAATAGTGGTGAATAAGATCTACTTATGATATAATCTAGTTTACTGATAAATTAAAGGACATTTTTTGGTAAATATTTTGGGAAAAATCTAAAACCCGCAGCCGCACGACATTATTTGCTATGTTTATTAGGTCATATCTTTGGCGAACTTAAAAGCAAGGCTATATTTTTTATACCAAAATACGCTGAATGTTATCTGACCGTTGCTTTAATTCAGTCACAAAAATAAAATTACTTCATCAACCTATTTCAAAGCATGGCAAGCACATGGCCCATTCTGTTCCTCCAGTTAACAGAATTTTAATGGGTATAAATGAAAAATACAGTCATAACTCTGTATCCGAATTTAATCGGTTCGAGTACGGCGTTCTCGAACACAGTGGGCAACTTCATTGACAACTGTCTTGCAAGCAAATGTCACAGAAAATATTAGTATCTATGACAAGGAACACTGAAAAAATTTTTATTGCCGTTCGGATACAGGGGTTGGATTCGGGTAATGGAGCACGGCAGCGTTTGAAACGAAGTTCGGATACCGATGCGTTCTGGTACCGGGGTAATACTGTATTTTTAACTTTAATAATCGATATGTAAACAATTCTAAAGCAATTTTAAACCTTAAATAATTGCCTTTCTCCTTAAAATTCATTCCAATGTCAAATTTGCGATTTTGATACAGAACTTTGATCTCAAAATATTTTTAGAAGCATAGTACGAGGGTTGATTCAGATAAAATGAGACGACTTTGCAGTTCTGTTACGATGGTGTAATACCATGGCGCCACCATCGGTTGTGTTCGATGTGAGAACCACGTTGTTGGACTATCGCCCGGCACCGTAATTTCCACTGAAGTAGGCTGAGTTTGAGGGACTCCATGGGAAGTTCGTTCCACACCTGCTGACACACTTTCCATAGCCCATCAACGGTTCTTGGTCGGCGACTTCCGAGCCGTCGTTTCAGGAGACCAAAACCACAGGAATCCATCGGTGATGCGTCAGGAGATTTTACAGGCATATGAGAGAAGGGAATAACTCGTATGCCCGTCTCCTGTTCCATCTTCCTGTAGTAAGCCACAGATGACTTGGCAGTGTGGATCCAAACTTTTGATTGCTCACCAGGGTACAGACGTGGGATATCCTGCCGATATATGTGGTCCATTACATTACTCTAGAAGTAAGCTGCACTAATTTTACAGTTTCCAGGAACTCGACGAATCGTGAGCAGTCCACGTGAGCAATATCCGGCAACCACCATGAAGCCCTTTGAAAACTTTTCCTTGCACCTTCGGACAAAATCGGACCTGGCCTTGCCCCCTCTTTCGCGATAGTAAATTGCCCTGGGTTTGTTGATGTCATCGAGGTACACCCAAGCTTCATCCAAGGAGACAACCCACTTCCATCGGTCACCTGCAAGATGGTTTTCATACAGTTTTCTGGCGTTGGTGAATCGTTCCTGCACGTGCCTGGCCGACAGTCTGTGACCGCGCGCTTTATGACGTCGCTCCAGTCCAAGATTGTCATGAATTATTCTGGAGACTGTTGCCTGTGAAATACCTTTCCTTTGGGCTAGACTTTTCTGTGTGGGGGGATTTTCTTTCAGCACTTCAGACCGGATTTCTCGCACCACCTGAGCTGGGCGTGTTGGCTGGGGCTTGTTTCTGGTCTGCTTCTCTGCTCGTCCACGTTCATTAGATGGTCCCAATTTGTTCTTTTTGATTATTCGACCCACAGTAACTTGGATACCACAATACCATTTCGTTTGCATAATTCCACAATGCACGAAAGACTGAACTTAGCGTCGGAAAGGCCAAACATATACCCTTCCCAAAAAGCTGTGATTTTGGAAGCCATGTTTCAGCACGAAATTCCCCAAATAACAGCAACAAGTGTATACAAAGCTAATCCCCATGAATAGTGGACGAGTCATGCAAATCACATTCCCTCAAGGTCATTCGCGGCGTTTAAAGTCGTCTCATTTTATCTGAATCAACCCTCCGTACCTCATAGGGAAATTTGAAAAATTTGTCTTAGAATCTATCAGAGTTGAGATACTGAAGATACCGCTTCCTCTACTGTCAATGTTGTAAGTATATGAAAAAATATTGAAAAATAACAAAAATATCATGTAGAAATTATATGAAAAAAGGATAACTGTCAACATAGAAGATTAATTTTTTAAAACGGTCGAGCAACCAATAATTTTTTGGATCATTTGATATAGATTGAGCCCTAAGTAATTATAGTATCTATTAGCTTGTCTGGAGCCTAGTTTTAAATCTGAGAAACAAAGGCCTTCTCTCAGAAATCAGAACGGCCGCAAAATCTAGTTGAACTGTCAAAAAGAAGACTTAAGATACAGGATCTAGTCACTGAATTATGACCGGCACGTAGGTTTATGTAAACACGGTTGTGCCCATTCACAGGGGGGGGGGGGGGGATAAACCTGCCTGTTGTAAGACATATAAAGGTGGTTTCAGAGGAGCAGTTCGTTCAGCAATAGTCGCCGTCATGGGTAAAGCACGCGACCTAACAGACTTAGAAAAAGGTATGATCATCGGGTAGCGTGCAAAAGTCGGCAGCATTTCGGAAACCGCAGCTTTCGTGAATTGTTCGCGCAGTGTCATAGTGAAGGTGTACAATGAATGGAAGAATGGAGAAGATGTGCATTCCAGGCCTACAAACTGTAGATAACTACGGGCCGTTAATGAATGAGATAACTACTGTAGATAACTACGGCTGGTTAAAAGCGATTGACGCGCTACCGTCGATACATTGACAGCCCAAAAGAACGAGGAGTGCACCAGAAAGATATCGAGAATAACTCTGCAACGCACATTGTTGCATCTTGGCCTCAGCATCAGACGTCTGGTTCCAGCACCCATGATGACAAATGTGTATACCAAGAAACGACGTGCGCTTGCATTGCAGTAAGTTAAAAGCAATGGACCGTAGTCCAGTAGAAAAAGGTTGCATTTTCCGATGAGTTGCGTTTTCTACTGAATCGTACCGATGGGCGCTGGCGTATCCGCTGAGAGACATTTGAAAAAAAACTACCCGAAACCATTATTGGGCAGCAACAAGCTGGAGGAGGCAGTATAATGGTCTGGAGCATGTTTTCGTGGCATGTTTTGGGTCCATTACTTCCTCTGGAAGGTACCGTCAATAGCTGTGCATACTTATCCATCGTTGCCAACTGTTTATACTGCGAAAGATGGTATCTTTCAACAAGATAATGCCACACGCAACGTGGCCAAAATTTGCCGTGCATGGATGAGTTCCACTTAATACCCTGGCCTCCAGACTCCCCAAATCTTATCCTTTCGAGAATCTGTAGGAACATCTGGATAGACACGTCAGGCAGCGAGAACTTCCATCCCGGAATCTTCATGAGTTACGTGATGCTCTCAGTTCGAATGGACACAGCTTCCTGTTGCCACCTTCAAAGCACTCATTGAGTCCATGCCCTGTCGCCTAGCTGCTACTTTGGCTGCAAAAGGAGGCTATTTGTGTTATTAGGTAGGTGGTCATAATTCAGTGACTCTACCCTGTATTTACAAATTAACAATGCTCATTAATTGTATAAAAAAGACATTCGATACTTTGTTATTTAAAGAAATCGAATAAGTCTGAACAATATGTAGAAACTGCAACAAAATTAGTAATAGAATCTCGTTAGTACGTATCTCATAGAACCAAAGGTTGGTTCGTATTACCCGGGATTCGTACTATCCGATAAAGAAAGGAAACCCCGATGGTGCAGTGTTATGAATCAAGCCTCGCACTAGATTGTTAAAAATTATCGTCATTCGTTTATTTCAGACAATTACAGTGGAAGCCCGTTATTAAGAATGCGGTTTAATACGGAACATCGCTTAATACGTTTCTTTTCTCCGGTCCCGACCCCGTGGCTTCAGTTTCTATACAAAATTAGTCGTTTAATACGAATTTTTTAAAACTAGATCCGAATAATGCAAATAAAATGAAGAAATTCATATCAAAATTAAGATATTTATTGTAAAAAATCTTTATTGTTGCAACTCTTTCTGATTGGTTCTTAGTCTAAATGAAGATGGAGACAAGGATTTCTTATCTAGAGTTTTCTGATTGGTTTTCAGTATTTATATAAACCAGGCATTTCCATAAATTGATCATATTGATGAAGTTCCGAAGATCAACATCGATGCTGGTGAGATCACCACCATAATAAGGAATCTGAAAAAGAGGAAGACTCCAGGAAGAGACAAGGTGAATAATAATGCTCTAAAGAATCTCTCTGATAACATTATTGACAACATCACGACTATCATAAGCGACTGCTTGCAGTTTTCTTACCTACCGGCTCCTTGGAATGCCCAAGAAGACGCAGAATCCAGCAATTCCCTCGAGCTACGATCTATCAGCCTTCCTCCCGTCGATGTCTAAAGTTTTGCAGAAAATCCTCCTCACCAATCATTCCAGTTCGTAAAGATCAGTTTGGCTTTCAGTGCCACCCACACTTGTCAAATTCAGATATGGAGGCTCATTGAAGACCTGAGCACCCCCCCCCCCTGAATCTTTCAAAGTATTGTGGCGTGGTATTTCTCGATGTCAGTAAAGCTTTCGACCAAGTGTGGCACGAGGGTCTAGTCTAAAAGATAATTAGAGACCCGTATTGTCCTGATTTGATTTCGATGGTGAAATCCTTCCTTGCCAACAAGTTCTGTCAAGGCCCCGCATGGTTCTGTTTAATTATTTTGTGCACGATATCCCAAAATCCGAAAAGTGTAATTTATATTTCTATGCTGATGATTCTGCCATCTCACGTTATCACTCGTCTGCAGAACGCCTTGAAGAAATTTGAAGATTAGTTTAATTGCTGGAAGCTGAACCTTAACGTCGAAAAAAGCAAGGCTGTGTTCTTCAACAAAAAGCTTCAGCGTCCCCCGTATTCTCTTGTCCTATTCAATAAGAAACTCGAATGAGTTGACAACTACAAGTACCCTGGAATATCATCGACTCAAGACTCTCCTGGAAATATCACGTAACTTAGTCTCTGAACAAAACAAAAGGGCCAAGAACATTCTCATAGCTTATTTGAGTCGAAACAATAACCTTATCATCGACCATAAGCTACTCCTGCACAAGATGATGATTGGGTCCATCCTCCTCTGTAGCATGCCTGTTTGGGCAACTATATGTAAAAGTAGATAGAGTGAGCTTTTTAGAATGTTATCCTGAGGATCATTGCCCAGCTTGGAAGAAGGACCGTGAAAATCAATACATCCGCTCAGATTTGAACATGACTCAGATTGTAAAGGCTATCCAAGATTTCCTGAGGATTATGGTGCAGAAGATGACGACCCATGACAACGATTGACTTTATGACTTCTGACAATCGTCAATATTATTATATATTTTTTTCATAATATTGAAGACCTCTTGGGATAGTCAGGCTTCTTGCCTACCTTCAGTGTAGTTCGTTTGGTATTTATTCTGAAAGGGTGAGTTTTGTGAAATACTGCTTCCGTCCCACCTGAACAAATGTACACTTCACTGCTCGATTGTCGATTGAATTGATCAGAATCCTCAGTATTCACAACCCTATTTATTGCATTTTGATTTCCCGATTTCACTTTACATTATATTTCATTGTTTCATTTAATTATCTAAGTCTCCCTATAGCATCATGAATTGATACTTTGATCTAGTTTAAGATCCCATATAATGTGATAATGAAATGAAACAATGAAAAGTAATGTAATGTGAAACACAGAAATCAAAATGAAGTTAATAAGGCTGTGAATAGTGCGTATTCTGATCAATTCATGGAAATACCTGGTTTATATAAACACTGAAAACCAGATGACAAATTCGGAGAATCCTCGCTCGTTTACACTGAAAGAACCAATCAGAGAATTCTAGATGATAAATCCGTGCCTCCATCTTCATTTAGACCAAGAACAAATCAGAATTATTTGCGACATTAAAGATTTTTTTTAACAATAAATACCTCACTTTTTGTATGGAATTTCTTCATTTTATTCGTATTATCCGGAATTAATTTTAAAAGATTCGTATTAAACGATTAATGTTGTATAGAAATTGAAGTCACAGAGTCGGGACCAGAGAAAATAAACGTAATAAGCGATGATTCGTATTAACAGGATTCGTAATAGCGGAGTTCTATTGTATTTCGTGCAAAACTTTTACCAGATACCTAAGAAATACCATCTAGCTGGTTAAAATATAATCTTCGTCCTTATGAGTTTGTTTGTCACTTTAGAAATAAATTGGCGCAGCAGCCTAAAGTGATATTCGAAAAGCTATAATTTTTTGTCCCAGTATAAAGTTATACTAGGGTCAACATCGTTACGAAATTTTTAAAAACTCTACATCGAATACCGTATTGCTTTGCCTTAATATTTCTTAGTTTCATTTTATGTAAATTAATCTAAAAGAATCCAAGTTTCAATAAATTCGAGAAGAAGATCTCTAATTTAGATTAATAAAATTATAAATAGATAAAATTGATTAACCTGCACGAAATGGCATTATGCAAGCAAGAGCAATTCGGGAAGATGTGTGCTTACTTCTCCTTATTTTATAACCCAAGAAGTAATGGCTATGATTCCCTAAGTTGCAATGAATATTTAAAAATGGTTGGACAAAAATGATGATAAATTGTTAAAAAAATTTTGTTAGATTTTAAATACGGCTAACAAGACTTATGAAGTGCGAAGAAATAAATACGTTTTTAATGAGCTTAAAAAAAACGTTTAAATGCAACAGTACATTTTTACTAACACATCACCCCCTATCGAAAAAAGAATAAATTCGCTATCAAGATCACAAGACCTTTTTTTTACAGAAATTATTAAAGTTTTACGTCGAATCTTTGACCAGTCTCGCTTGATAGGGTTTCTTTAAATTTTTTATCGACCACTTTCGTGCTTTAAAATGGAATCTATCGCTAAGGGCACTTTTAACTTGATTATCTAAGAATCAGAATCACGTAGATTAACTGGGACCGAAATTCATTAAAATTTCATCTAACATCTTTTACAAAGCAAGCCTTCGAAGTGGTCGATAAAAGATACACACTATGTCCATTATCAAGGATACCCAAGTAGGCAGTACCTCAATTAAACTTTCAATGATTCTATCTTATCTACGAGCTGAAAGTCTTTTACTGCTGGACAAGAATGAGAGTTGAATCCATTGATTAATTTTGAAGGTTAAAATTATCTTTAATGCTTATTCCAATGAAACTAAATTTCCATTTCCCTTTTCGAAAACGCTGTTCTTTTAAAATTGGATAATTTTCATTGAAATGTGCCAGTTAATGTTACGTTGAAAGTCACTATTGAAAATTACTACCTCCGTTTGAAAAATATTATCAATATTAGCTCATTAGTTATTAAAAAATTCATGTGATCAAAAGAGAGTAAATGATTGTAATATATGATTTCGTCCTTTCATTGCCTTATCCCTTTTGAACGTTATCTATAATGCAAATCTAAAAGTGAATATAGTGTTAGTATTATTTTTCAAAACCATGATGATTATTAGCATAAGACTCACTCAGCTTTATTTTTTAAAATTCAAAATGAAACAAAAGTTGCATCCACAAGTAGACTAAAATGAAAAGGAAAAAAAAAAACAAACAAAAAACAAAGGAGTAAACTAACTGGATTTACCTTTATTCATTATGAATGCGCATAATTTAAAATTAAGTTTGTCTGAATGTATGAAATTGGAAGGGAGAGACAAATGTGTATTATTTTTAATGATGTGCATTTTTAATACATGGTTCCTAATTAATGAAACCCACCATGTCTTAAGTTAATTTTTATTTTTGATGTAGGTTGGTTTGCTTCTTTTTTTTTAATAATATGAATACATAAATGACCCCACCCCCTTAAAAAATAAAGTTTCTTTTTAAAGTTAAAAACTCTAATTAAAACATTAAAAAGATAGAAGGGAGCTTGTAGTTTGTCTTCTTTCAATATTTAATTAAGCGGCGATGATTGCTAACGAGCATTCTGAAAAGATAAATAAAAATGACTCGGAAAAACGTTCGGGCATGGGAATAATAATAAACATTTTATTTCGAGCTTTTTTTTTTAGTGAATGAAGAAGAAAGTTTAGATTTATTTGTTATACATTAAAGTAAACTTATAATGATTTAAAAAACGAAAAAATATGTTTCTAATAAAACCTTTATATAAAGCTTAAAACAGTCTTTAAAAATTATTGTAAACAATACATTATTGTTCATTTTCTTTACAGTAAACAATACTTTAATTCTGAAATGTATATGGGAACTGATCCCCAAACTGCATATGTTGCAGATAAGAAAGAAAGTTTGCAATTACTCTTAGTGCCGAAGCAATCTAAGTAACTAATTTTATAAAATGAAATTCATAGTTTGCCAAAAAAATTGCACGATTTAATAGATTTTTTCTAAGGATGTTCCATAACCAGAAAAAGGGAAGGTTTACATCCCAAGATTATTACAAGCATTGAATGAAGATAACCTATCAGTCTTCCGTGGTAGCACTGAGACATGAGAACTTGCCTTGATGATAATTTGGCATAAAAATCAATAGGAGTAGTAGTTCGCCGTAATTATACTCTGTCCGATAAAAGAATGAATGGCCGTGTCCAATTAAGTTTCCGATTTCAGTTGTTAGACATTGTTGCAAAGTAAAATTAACAGTATCTAACAATTTGAATTGGAAATTTAATTGGGCATGCCCAGTCAAACTTTCGTTGGACAGAGTATAGAAGAGTCTGGATGCTTATGGTAATTAGTTTGAGCACCTGTTGTAATTGTGGAAGTCAAATTTAACTTACACTCATCCCTTGATACTTGTATGAATTTAATATTACAAATTTTACACAGGATTTTTCTTTTGTGGAATTGTGGATACATTTTTTGGTTGACTCTGTGTAATAAAGGGTCAGTAGCTGTATTATATAAAAAAATGAACTCGTCACAAAACTAAATTAAGAAACAAATGCATTTCACAAAATAAATTAATAATGGAATGTTGAGTTTATTTGTACCACCCTGTACTAGTTCGTCTAACTGAATAGAGCTACCTAAGGGGATACAGTAGCGCAACCTTCCTACTAACATTTCAGCAAGACTGGGGAAATGAAATCGTCTAATAGACTTTGGACAAGGCTTGATGATAGGTGTCAAGGGAACTGAAATGGGTTCTGTCCAGAAAAATGATAGTGCTAGTCCACGAAATGATCACAAGATCCCTTCACTACTATTTTTGCTTTTACCATTTAGCAGCCTTTATTCGTAGTCGCTCATGTACCCCTCAAGAATGAGCACAAAACAATTTTAATTTAGTTCTTCTAAATTAATACATTGTCTCTATATCTGAAAACACTGCTCAACACACAAAATTTCTTGGAAATGAGAGTAGCTGATTTTGACTAATTAGGGATCATTGAATTCGAAAATGAAATTGAAATTTCAAATTTAGCTCTAGTTTTCGCACTGCATGCCCTGACCTCAAATTACGGAGTTTTCCACTAAATAATGGGAAATTTTTTACAGTATTGACAACATTCTCAACTGAATTGTCACTGAGAATTCTTTGTAATTAAAAATAATGAACTTTATTCTTAGAATATCTGCAATGCCTGACTGCCAGTGTTTTGGCGTTGGGTTTTCTATGAAGAGAATTAATTCCTTTATCGCGGATGGGCTACAGAAACCAACGAACCTAGCTGCAGGATGAACTAGAAAGTGCTTCGGATCAGTCAAAATACTGGGCCAGTGATGACTGGTCGGATGAGTCAAAGTTGTTATTGCGTGATCTGGATGACAGATACCTCATTTGGAGAAAACAACATGACTCCATGAATCCTTCCTGCATGACGACAACTGTTCGTGGAGAGCATTTGATATAATCTGAGAAATCTTTTTCTGGTAGTACACTGAAGTCTTTTATATCCCTATACCCAATTCACTTTGAAAATATAATTCGTTGATAGTGTTATTTTGATCTTTTTTTTCATATATTTCGAAATTAAATCCTAAATCGTCGAGATTACTAATTAGATGGCAGCGCCATTTCTTAATTGCCTATAATCATATATATAAAATCAGCGACGGTGGACTATGCCACAACAACGAAAAAAATCAAACAATGGGTTATCTACAATGGGTTATTTCCCGATTATACAATCGGGTGGGTTCGCTTCTAGTAAATAATAAAATTTCAATACATATGTGGAATTTTGTTCGTTGCTAAAAATGGTTGTGCATTTTTCCATTAGTGAGGAGTTTCAAAATACAGGCAATCAAGCAGATGCCTTAAATTAGTTTCAGTTTACCTTCCAACGTGGATAATACTAGCAAGAGCATCTGCGCTTAATTCTTATTTCCTAAATAATGGGACCAGACTATGAATGCCATAGCGAATCTAGACATCATTGCTGACCAACTACAGGATGAGCAAAAATGATTGGAGCGGTTTCATAATTTTATTGTAGGTGTATTATTTAACACATCATCCGGAAACTTTACAAATATATAAAGCAATTCCCCAAGTGTTTTTTTAAATACACCACTGACGTACGTTTTGGCTGGTGCCCATTAGACCGCCATAGTTGCAAAATTGAGGGATCGGCCGTGTCGGGAATGATGATCAAGAAAGCTGCTATTGAAATCTCCACGCTCTCTTTACTTAACCCTTGTGATTTTCTGTATAGATCATCCTCTTGAAACCGAAACTGCAGTAACTGCGCAGAAGCAGGGCGTCAAAACAACTTCCGTTTTCAATGGATGTGTAATAGTAGGTGTGTTTAAGATTCTACACTCTCGGTGCAGTTCGCGTGAAAACCGTTCAAAATTCAGTTAGCGTAACTCCATGCACTGTGTTCAAGAATATTAACCATACCAGTTTACACCAATCGCGTTACACTGCTCCCCCCAGCCTTTCCAGAGCAGAGTCTGGACCAACCAATAGATCAGTCATTGGGAGAAGCTAAATGAATCAACCATTTGGATCAGCAAGTGGATTACCCATTTGGATCAGGAATTTGAATCAGTCAAATGGATAAGGTAAATGGATCAGCCATTTGGATAAGCTAAATATCAAACAGCTAATGGAAAACAATCAGCCATGTTGACCGGAAATAGTTGGGACAAAACGAAACAATCATAGTCCTCGTGACTTAAATCCCATCTAGTTAGCTAACCGAGAGTTAACTAGAGCTGGTGCAACTTAAGTAATTGTTAACTAACTGAAAGTTAGAGTCGTTTTAACTGACGTTGTTCCAACCGGCCGTAAGCGAGATAATTAAGATGGCCGATATTTGTCTGAATGCTCTTAGTATGCACAAAGTGAGCATGTATCTCGTACGCAACCGACTTTGCCAATGAGATCGAAAAATTTTTTCGTGAATTGTTTTCGTAACGCACGAGAATCGTCTAACGGATGTGGCGTCAAATTTTTTTTCGTTTTCATACCGCAACGAAAGAAAAAAAATATAAACTAACTCCCTGCTAGCTGATCTGCCAGAACTGCGGGCTCGCATCACCGATCAACTGCTCAAATTGACAGGAACATATTTCATAGAGTATGGGATGAACTCGATTACAGACTTGATACCTGTTGAGTCACTAAAGCGACACATATCGAGCACCTGCAACATGACAAAAGAACTTGGTGAATTGCACTATGTACTTATAAAATTCCATGATGATATGGAATAAAATCATTAAAAAAATCCCGTAATTATATGAGTTACGAGTTCCGGGAGCACACCAGCGAGTTTTTCTTGCTGCAGTGGCTCGTCTAATCTCCAGTTCTGAATCCCATGGAACGGCATATCTACATCTTCATGGAATCTCCAAGAAATGTATGATAAATTGATATCTGCGCAGTTCTCTTTATCTCCACAACGTTCTCACTACCTTGTTGATCTATGTCCCGATGACTTCAGATAGTTTTGAAGGCTTAAGGTGGAGGGGGCTCCGCTACTACAAAGGTAGAGTGTCCAGTGAAGTGGCTGTATGACGTATTACTTAATTATGCAAAGGGTGTTTATTAAGCTGCCATAAACACCCAAATTTGTGTTTATTTTGACACAAACAGGCAATGCTCTATTAGCAGTGAAAATAATAAATATCCAATAAATCGCTAACATTTGACGTTAAACAGATTTGACTTTTATTGTCAGGAGTGATTTCAAAATATTTGGTTTGAATTATAACTGCATACCAATTAGAATTTTTTATGAATGTTAATTCAAGATGAATGAACGCTTTGAGAATTAATTTATAACACTGGTAATTAATAATACTTATGATTTTAATCTGAGATAACTACAATCGAAATATATAGTAATCCAATTGCTTCAATCATCGCTGTTCAATATTTTCGATTCACTTCACTCGCCAACTTCCCCAGATTAATTTAGAATTGTACGAGAAATTAGAAATAGCTTCAACTGGTAAAAACGTTATGTGAATTTTCATAAAATAAAGAGCATAATTGTTCTTCTGCAGACTTTTATTTCTACTATACGTTTCATATACAGTATTAAGCGCAATCCTTTCTAAAATATTAAGAAAATATAATGATTCAGCTAGCTTGGTTTACAAAAATTATTTGCACAAGTTTAGCATACATTTGAACTGAGCAAACATTTTGTGTATTGATTCTCCTCCGGCTTAAAATATTCAACTATTGTGAATTTGAATTTCGTTTTCAAGTTTACATTATTGAGGGAAACTGAGCTTCAGCTAATTGAATCTGAAAATGCCTTGCATAGTCCAGAAACAATTTGAAAATGTGAAATGCAATAGACATATGAAGCTACGCACGATAAAAGTTAAAGTTTACAGAAAACAAGGATTGTCAGGGATAAAATCAGCTTATAGTAGTATTCGTTTACATCAAACGAGGATTTCACTTGCTATGGAAAATCGTTAAAAATTATTTAGATAAATTTGTACATGTTGTTACCTCATTTGCTGTTGGTTGATCACTTTATGATTGAAAGTAATCCATATAAGCGTAAATGAGATTTGGATGCAAACAGTTGCACTAACCAATCGTTAGCATAACCGCAAACAGAATGAGAAAGTAACGATAATCCTGCTTTTGATACTGCATTATTAGTGCTAATATTGGAAGTATTAGTAATAATTTATCACAGTTATGCATAATGTGACTTTTCGTCATTTCATTGGAATCTTAATTGATATATCTGTCCACTTAAAACTTTCAAAACAACATAATGAATACGGTGGCATTAACTTAATTTAACGAATATTTAACGAATAAATAATGCAATATTAAGGTCATCAATCTAGTGTATTTCACTTTCATGTGCTGAGTCATCAAAATTTATATTTTGTATCTCTATTATAAAATATTTATAATTTCATTAGGGTTTAGAAATATATTCCGATGACGGTATATAATTGATTGTGGGGTCATTATGCAGCAAAATACTATACATCAAGTTTTACTGATAGTGTTTAATTTTGTAATCTTAACTATTCGTAAAGGTAAAATGTAAGGCCTGCTTTCCAAGGAAGTACCATTACTAGTGGCTTGTATCTAAATATGTTTTATTATAGGTTTTCTCATCCCACGATTACGAAGGCCACCTTCGCTTCGACCTGGACATCGCATCCCTTAAGGAAATGCTGGATTCTCTAATCTTTGGATTGGTTGAGCACCCTGATAAGCTATCAGATCTTACCCTTCTGTGTTTATTTTGTAGGGTTTCGTTAAAGGTCTAATTTTTCTTCTAACTTCATCGATCCAGCTTTCTGACTCTATACAGGGTGAATACAAAAGTCTGAATCCCCCTTTTATTTTTTGAACCGAAGCAGATATGTCAATTTTGATGAATCCAATGAATAGGAAGTTGTGAGTGGTCTATCCCATGGTGCACTTTTCATCATCCCAAATATGCAAATTAGGACACATTAAAAATTTATCTCAAAAACCGTAAGGGATAGAGAAAAAAACCCAATTGCAAACTTGTTCAGCATAAAAAACAAACAAAACAAAAAAAAATCATCTAAATCAGACCAACCAATCACCCATAATCACGTGGTGAACTGTTTGTAGCTTACAAACAGTCACACTGCACAAACAAATTACTTAAAACAGTTTAAAAAAAAGTTAATCAACAAAATGCTCGATATGACGACCGTAGGCACCATAACATAATTGGGCACGGAACCTAACTGACGCCAAAACATCGGCAAGCATGGCTGGTGTCACTCCTAGGCACGCTTCCTGGATTCGTTGAACCAGATCCTCCAGTGAGGCGGGCTGCATAGCATAAACCTTGTCCTTCAGGTATCCCCACAAGAAAAAGTCAAGTAGTGTAAAATCAGGGGAGCGGGGTGGCCAACGAACTGGTCCTCCTCGGCCAATCCATTGTTGTCCAAACATCTCACTTAGACGCTCGCGAACGGCCGTAATGTGGAGGAGCTCCATCATGCTGAAACCACGTGCGCTTATACGAGGCCAAAGGCAAATTGTCAATAAAGTCTGTGACTACCAGGTTGAGAATTTCAGCCCGGTAGCGTTTTGCAGTCAGTGTTCCATCGTAAAAATACGGCCCAACCACAGTGTCATTGTACAATCCACACCACACATTGATTCTCCAGTTCACTTGATGAGTTGCTTCTCGCAGACATCGTGGGTTTTCGTCTGCCCAATGATGATGGTTGTGCCTGTTGATAACTCCATCCCTGGTGAACTGGGCTTCATCTGTCATCAACACCTCATGAATGAAGTTTGGATTGTCATCCAGGCAGATAAATAACCAGTTGCAGAAGGCTGCCCTAGCAACATAATCCAATGGCAGTAACTCCTGGTGACAATGAATATGGTATGGGTGAAAATGATGTGCGTGTAGAATGTTAAGAACAATGGCACCCAACATCTGCAGCAATTGCTCTGCTGGTTGTGTGGGGATTTGCAGCAACTGCAGCCAGAACTAGTGTTGTTGTATCCTCGTCGCCTTATGCCCTTGGTCGTCCTCGTTCTGCATTAACATTCCCTGTAGCCTCGAATCTTTGAATAATGTGACGCATTGTTTGACGAGATAGATGGCGTTCGTTAGGGTATCTGTCTCGATTGTAAATAACTACTGTGTAAATAAAATTTGATGTTCTGCGTTACATACAGATCTATCAACCTGTTCGCCGTCGGAATAAATTTTTGCGCACTAATAAAGTTGTGAAATCCAGTTTTGGAACGCTTGTATTAATGTTATTGTATTCTGAACTCTCATATACTGTATGTTACTCTTTTCGACTTGGGAGTATGTGCCAAGTATGAAATTGTGGATCTTACCAAAAAATGTTTTTTTTTGTTTTAGACTCGTACAAATAGCCAGTGCGTTCTTAAATTTTCTTCATTCCGCTAGAGCCTTCTACAATCTAAATTTAGTAACACATTTATGTTAAATCTGTTTTTCTTAGTTTTGTGCTCAGAATGGCTTCTTATAGAAAGATGAAATTATTCGGGCGATGAAGCGAATTTCATCTAATTCACCTGCAAGATTCTAGAAAGGTTTTCGGACCCAGAAAGTAAATTGCGAGATCCCTTGAGTTTGATTCTATTTTCTTTAACCAAGCGAAAACTGATTCTTACACATCTCTATGGGGGAATCTTGTTGTCCTACGAGTTCGCTTTTCATCCAACCGATCACAGTTTCATCGAGAAATGATCTATTAGAGCTGCAGGGCAGATAATTCTGCATTCCCCATATGATTGGATGTTCTGAATGTAAGATTTCATCAATAAAATCTTGGACGTCTCAGTAGAGACCATTTTCAACATGCTTAAAAATATTTTGTATTGTCCCTGTTTAGGGCAAACATTTCTCATTAATTTGCTAAGTTTAGGTTTTACTTCGGACGAAGATGATTATCTGAAAGCTCGCTTTCAGACAATGGTCTTCCAGTCAAAGTGTCATGCCTCAGAAAAGAAAAACAGCCGTGTCAAACAAGACAAATGAGCCGGCCCACTTGGCAAATCAACCCACAGCTGTGTCTCCACTTGTCGCCAGCATATTACCCAACAATTCCATAATTGTGAAATACAAGGAAAACAATGGATGGCGGAGTAGAAAGTGACGCCGTTTCCTTCGTAGGGCTTCACAAAGTCTGTGTAAGTAATGTGAATAGTATGCAATAGTTACAGTTGTCCGTAGGTACTTCGTTAGTAACTATCACATCATCGCAATCATGCAATAGCTTGTACGCGTTCACCCATTTCCTTACCATATTGTACCAACTTGATTCTTATTCCAAACGTGAGACCATCGCATTTATTAGTCTATTATTATATACTATCCCTTTAAATAAATAAATACATTTTATTTTTACTTTTATTTATTTTATTTAATAATTAGTACAGTGAAAAAATAGTGGAGTCCCTGGGACCAGTATGGTCCAAACAGACCGAAAGAAGGTCACAGGGAGCCACAAAATATAAAGAAAAAAATATAATTACAATAACAACAACTAAAAAAAAACAACATTATAAACAATAGAACAAATTATAAAATTAATTAAACACAAATAAATAAATAAATAAATAAATAAATAAATAAATAAATAAATAAATTTTAACAATTTTTGACGTTCGCACAATACATAATTAAATAAGGCTTAGATTTTTTAATTCATTGACTCCATGCTCATAGCTCACGGTTTCATGTGTATAATCCAAAAAGTCATTCTAACGAAGAAATATTGTTTTGGAAAGACCGTCTAACTGCTCAGTTCCTTGCAGTTTGGGTATTTCACAATTACGTAACTGTTGTGTAATATGCTGGCGACTGCTCTGACACGAAGAAAGACAAGTGGAGATGAACACAGCTGTGGGTTAACTTGCCAAGAGGTCCGGCTCATTTCTCTTGTTTGACGCGGCTGCTTTTCATCTGCACTTTTTAACCTCAATTTTTTTTAAATCAAAAAATTGATTTTCTCGAATGTAGTATTTAGAAAATATAAAAGAACCATATATTCTTTCCTTTCTCATTATTTTTTGATTGAATGATATATCTCATTGCATATGTTGCCATAGTTCTAAAGACCAAGTGACTGCCACCCCTACATCTCTGATCCCACTGAAACAATTTGGCTCAAAGTTCATAGTAATGTAGATTTGGCCTAGAGGAATCTGCATATCGAATTTCACTCCTTTAGATACTAAATTACACATAGATCACTTGGTCCCCTCTAACTCCCACCCCCTCAGTGGGCAAATCAAAGCCAAACTAAATAGTGAAGATGGACATGCCCGTAGTAAGCTATATTCCCAATTCAATCTTCTACCTCAAAAATGCCTAAATTATGAAGGGGGCAGACGGATATTGTAAAACCTATAAGTAGCTCCATTCTTCCGCTACCTAATAATATTAATGTAAGCACAAGCAGCAAATAGGTAAATTACATACAAGCAGGTATAGCAGTAAAGATAATTTTGATATTGAAAAAACCCGCATTATCTCAGTCAATCAGAATTCCTCTTTACAAAATTTCAACTAAAAAACCCGCCACATAGTGAAAATCAAAATATCGGAAACAATAGTGAAGCGAAACGAAGAATTAGAAACGTTTTGTAAACAACCGCAAGAGACCGCTGCAATCTACAAAACTGTCCCGGATTTCTGCAGTAGTGGAAACAAAGTAAGCAGAAGGCAGACAACAGCTGATTGTCCTGTTTCTGTTTATAACTGGAAAAGGTAATTTAAAATGTTTTTCTTTGATATGTTAAAAATAGAGTATTCCAGGGGCTGAAATTTTTTTAAGGAAATTAGTTGCGTAAGCATATCTAAGGCACGGGTATATAATATTCGAACGTCGAATTCAGTAATGTAAAAAAAAAGTTAAATTAAAAGAAAACTAAATCAATCGATAATACACTGTTATAATGGCGAGTAATAAAAATGTTAATGATATTGATTGTTTTTTTTATATTTTTAATTCTCAACAAATCCTCGTTTAATGAAACGAATTTTATCAGTTTTCTCTTTGACATTAAACTTTTTTTTATTATTCTTTTCTTTTGAAATGGCTTTAATATTCTTCCATTCTGGAATTTGGTGATAAGCATAAGAGTGACATGTTTGAGTGTTTTGTCCTTGAGCTGAAAGCTTCGGCGTTCTTTAACTTCCGCCAGAAATCGACTGTACCTTCTGAATATAAAGAGAGATTTTTAAAATTAAATATTGATCTAAAGTATTTCATCAATCTTTTTCTATCATCACAAATCCAATTCATTTTCTCACAACGATTTTTTTTTCTGTGCATAATTATTATTGTATTCTTTAAATTTTGAAAAATTTTTGCAATTTGCTGTAGAAATCAATGTTCACTTCGATTAAAAACTCGATTGTCTCACGTTGTGATATAGGAAAGTGTTACCTAAAACTGTGTTTGTATGTTCAACAAAATTCATCTTAATGTTTGTACAATCATCTCTCATAATCACAAACTGACATTCCCAAATTCTTCTTGGGCACAGTACCTTCAAGGATACAAGCAGAGCTGACCCAAGAGAAAGCCGATTCGTTCAGGCACTATATTCAAAAATTTTTATATCGTGGAAAGTTAAGATGCTTCTGCGGGGCATATTTTCGTATTACATCGTGGAAAATGAAAGCGCGCCCCCACCGTTCGCACCATCCTCTGGTGGCCCTGCGGGCTTGGTTACTTTCTTGAATAAAAGGGAACTTCTGATCATTTGATTTTTGTTATATACAGGATGGGCCAGATTGTCGACCCACATTTTGTAAGACTACAACTTTTAAACAGATTATCTTAACTTGAAAAATTAAGCTGCAATAAATGGTCCAATCCATGTGCTGGTAGGAAAAGGGAAATATTTTCACAACATTATCAGCATAACTTCACCGTAATAGAGTGAACGCTTGCAGAATGACGTCCTTGAATTGATTAATATCCGCGTTAGGGTGTTCTTATACTTGATTCTTCTAATGATCCCAAAGGAAAAAGGTTTGGAGAGTGCAGGGGCCTTTGCGGATCTACAACACTTTTAGTCTTTTTAGACATGGACTGCGCCGTTGATTTTCATCACGCTAGATGGCGCATCAGTCAAGTATCGTATTCGTTTCATAGACGCAAGCGAAATTCTAATGAAACAGTTACTAAAAAGGACATTCAACAAAATTTGAAGATTCTAGGAGTGAAAAATAGTGGAGATAAAGTTAAATTACAAAAATAGCTAAAGTTTTACATGAATAATAAAATAATAAAATAAACATTTGCGTGTAAATAATTCTTTTGCTTTAGCTCAAACACATGGTTAGATAAAAATCTGAACATAGTTTTACTTAAAATAATAATCTTTTAGTAATTTAATATTTGCCTGTAGTCATAGCGAGCTTTATCTCACCACTTTATTTAAACTTGCTTGATGAATTTTTATCCTAAGCAAATTTTTAATGACACAAGTACAGAAAGTTTACGATTGTGGTTTAATGCACGGGATGCTCTAGCCAATTTTGAAAAGGGAAGGAAATTATTTTTTAACCCGATTCTTAAAATGTATCTAATTTTTTCAGACAGACTTGTCAAAATTCTCCTTCTCTGATCACATTTCCATTCCAGAAGTCCATTTGTTTTAATTTGTAATAAAGTCTATTGATCCAGATTAACATTGAAAATATTTTCGCTTAACATTGAACATATTTTCGAAATATGTCATTTTAAAAGCACGCTTGAGTAACGTTAAAACTACTAATATCTGATCTTGAAGGGAAAGGGGACACTTAACATGACAATCAAGCCGGCTCTGTGGCCGAGAGCGCTAAGGCGCAGGTCTTGTCGCTCTCTCGGAACCGGAGAGTCGCGGGTTCGAATCCTGCCGAGGGCATGGATGTTTGTTTGTCCTTGGGTTTGGCGCAATATCCCTCAAAGAATCCGTGCCAAGATTATCGCTAGCTACGTACAACGAAAACCTAACCTACTTTGAATAATAAAAAAACACGACAGTCTGATTTAAATAATTTATAAAATCACAAATGCATTTAAATTCAGAAAAGTTGAAACAGTGAAATAGTGATTGTGTTTCATTTAAATTACCAGTGAAATAGTGAATTCCAATTAAATTTATTGGTAATAATGCCTTGCTCATTCTCTTGTGGCGTAATCGCAATGCCATATTTGACGCAGTCTATCAGCTTAAGTGGCAGACTAGGTCCCCACCTCGAAGGTCGGGAATCCTCCAAATCCTGATTTGTTGTTTCATGGAAGTCCGTATGGACGTATTGTAAAGATTTTCGGTTCATTGTTCGCGGTAGATTAATGGGTAAGGGCGGCATTAGCAAAAGGCATGATCCCTGGTTCGAGTCTAAGTCGCGGAATTTTCCCTTCCTTTTTTTTGTCGAATACAGACAGTTTGCCAATTTAGCGCTTTTCATGTCCGAATTTTTAATTTTTGTGCACTGTTTAGTTTTTATTATAACAATGTCCAACAATAAATATTGCCATCAATTAAAAGCGCTGATTTGGCAACCGTGAACGTAGCTACGAAAAAGACAGGTCCCGGCACTGAAAGAAAAAAACACCTGACCAAAACATGTCTAGCAACAATCCAACTTTCATTGTTTCCAATAAAAGAAGAAAAAAAAACATTAATTGTTAAAACCTAAGATGGAAATGATGAGGGTCATTTTTGCTAGACCTATTTTGATCAGGTGACTTTTCAAGTGCCGGGGGTCTTTCTTTTTCGCTGGCTATGACCCTGAAATAACAACGCAATATTGAAAGATGTTGCAACTTACTTCGTTAAAATAAGTTAATTTATTTAAAAGCTGTTTATATCTTTAAATGCTACTTTGTAATCTAGATTTTAAATTAAACCGATATTCCCAATGTGTGCCAATTATAATCTTATAAAATGGGGATTTTCTTCGAGTCCATTCTTTTATAGTCTCCATTCCCCTGCGCTTTATATACAGTATATATTCCGAAAGAATTTTGTGACGGTCATTTTTCAGTAACATTCCAACTTTTGGTACTGATTCCTTTCTGTCCACATTATGAGATGGCTAATGTAGACGTTGGGATTTTTGCTTCGGGTTCTAATTAGGAAGTTTCGGTAGTTTTCTTAGAAAGAAAACGTCACCACATCAAAGCTCTTCTTCAATCTTTCGGCAATTAGGCGAAAATTACTTTCAAAACGTTGAGAACTTTACTCGCATCGAAGTCGTTTTCGCGTCATTAAAGCCCGCGGGCAAATTTGACGTCCAATAACAGCGAACGATTTAACACGGTAGTTAGAGATAAGCTTCTGTCTGCATGCGTTAGCGGCTGCCTAGATAAAAGACTAACTCTTTTCAAGAGAGAGAGAGAGAGAGAGAGAGAGAGAGAGAGCGAGAGCGAGCACAGGCTCGTATCATATATCTCTGCGTAAAAATCAGCTCCAAAAAGAGAATGAAAGCAATGAAAAGTGACAATGAATCTCTAAGCATTAGGGACGAAAGAAGACATGCTCGAAAATACTGTAGTCCTAAATCAACATTCCGAGGAAGTGGTGAAAAAATATGGATCTCCAGAAATGGATATTTTGAAGAAGCTAGATTTAATAAATAAATTTGTAAGGGCCTCTAAAGTTAGTTAAATGGTTTCTTTTCGTTCTTCCACACATACTCTCTCGTTTTAGCTCGAGTCTATCTGCGTTATAATTTCACTTTATCTCGCGCCTCATTATTCCCACGAAGGTCTCTCCAAGTGCCCTGAAATCATCTTTGGATGTTTACTTCCATTGCTCTTCGGTGACGTGTTGCCACTGCAATAAAGATTTTGAGGCTGGCGCTTCTTGTCAGCAAAGGCCCTTGTGTGTCCCTCGCAATTTTCGGGGCCTTGGATTAATAATGTTTGAAAGGTGCATCCGGATAAACAGGGCAATTCATTTTCTTCAGCATGTTCTTTTGGCGCGCATTTCGCCTTGGCAGGCTAAACTCTTGACCCCTTCCCTTCATCACCCTTTTCTCTTTTGCCAATGGCAAAATTCATCGTCCTCCCACACCTTTTTCAAGCTCACTCCCACGCAAGCAGCGCCATACAAATTGCAACTGCGTCTTCCCTAGCGGGAATATTTACTTATTAAAGTATGATGCTCACAAAGCCGCCTACTGAAAGCTCCTGAATACGAAGTTGAATAAGAAATCCTCTGAATTTATTTTTTTTGTTTTATTTCGTTCTCTTATTTACAAAATTTTATTTAATTCCTTTAGAAATCCCTTTATTTAGAAATCTGTTTATAAAGTATTTAAATTTTAAAACGAACTTAATCTATTTTGATTGCACAAACATGTTTTTCTTTAATGGTACGTCCGCGTCTTTATTTCTCTACTCGATTAAAACCAAATTATCTCCAAAATTAGAGTTGCTAGGAAGTTTATTTTATTAACGGGTTTCTCGGAAGGAATACTTTTAATCTCGAATGGGAATTGTCCACTTGTTCTCGTTCTTCTAAAATTGCAATTAACTTTTTAGAAATGCCGCGATTCATACGGTAGAACCCAATTAGGAAGTTCATTTGCTTCATTAAATATATAGAACGCAGATGTTTTTCTATACAAATTATCATTTATAAAAGCTGAATTACCTCCTGAAATTTAATTAGCAATGAGATTTTAGAAGGCGTTATTACCAAAATATGATAGGCTTTAAAGTGATGCGCATGTTTCCGTCAAAAAAAATGAAAACGAGCAAATTGTTAAAAAAATATGATATGGCTCCAGAAATTGGTTCATACAATTATTCGATTATAATTCCATTTAACGAAATATTTAACGAATTATTCAAGTCTTATTCATGAGAATTTATTAAAGTGGACCTTTCTTGATCTTATCACAACAACAAAGATGGATACAATGAGTTTATAAAAGTAATCAATTTATTAATCTTCTCGCGGAAGGTCTAGAAAGTAGCGAAAGCTCTGAGATCATGTATTTTTACCCTTTGATCTGCATTTTTTAACCCCCCCCCCCTTCCAATTTTTAAATCCAAAAATTGATTTTCTCGAATGTAGTATTCAGAAAATATAAAAGCCCACTCTCATCACTTCCGATCGAATGACATATCACATGCCATATGGTGGCTCAGTGGTTCCGTGATCACCTCTGATGCCCGAGGACGCGGGTTCGACCCCGGTCGAGGATGATGAGGATTTTTTCTGGGGGAAATTCCTGAGATCACGCACTTCCTTCGGAAGGGAAGTAAAGTCGTTGGTCCCGTGTAGTCGTTTGCCGGCTGCACGTTAAAAAAACCTTGCGAGGCAAAATTATGAAGAAGCAGAAATTATGAAGGGGACAGACAGACGGACATTGTAAAACCAATAAATAGCTCCATTCTTTCGCTGCTTAATAAATATATGGCGATTCTCAAATCCTGAAAGCCGTTTTCTTTTTGTTATATCTCACGTATATAAAGATATGGATGATAGAAGGCGTTATAAATCCCAACTTGACACATTTCAACATGTCTTTCAGTGTAAGCAAAAAGCGTTCATTGTGACGTGATATTTTAAGAATTATTTCTTTCACAAAGTATTCAGAAGGCGTTTGTAACCACAGATGTGTCGAATAAGTCAACAATAGCCTACATCATTAATTCGGTGATATGATGTTCGTGGCATTTTACATGGACCGCGGTCATTTCGATCAGCTGATCTAATGTCACTACATTCCTTTACAAAATTATAAATTCACTTATATTTTGCACAAAACTTCAATGGAAAAGTAAAAATGACTTTATAAACTTGATAGGTAGATGTGTGTGTGTGTGTGTGTGTGTGAGGGGGTGTGTGTGTGTGTGTATATATGGGGGGGGGGGTTGGCTGCTAACACCTTGATTTTCCCGAATGTAGTATTTAGCTAATGTAAAAGAGCTCTATCTTCTTTCTTTTCTCATTTCCGATCAAATGACATTTCACGTGTCATATGTTGCGATAGTTCTAAAGACCAAGTGACTGCCACCCTCAAAACTTCGATCCCACTGGAACAATTTGACACAAACTTCGTAATAATATAGATCTTGCCTACAGGAATCTGCATACCGAATTTCACTCTTTTACATATCTAAATACCACGTAGATCTTTTGTTCCCTTTAAATCCATCCAAGTATCTCCGACCCCAGTGCTCTAATCAAAACGAAACTATCGGCCTCGGTGGCTCAGGGGTTGCGTGATCGCCTCTGATGTCCGAGGACGCGGGTTCGACCCCGGACGAGGACGACGAGGATTTTTTCAGGGGGAAAATCCTGAGATCACGCACTTCCTTTGGAAGGGAAGTAAAGCCGTTGGTCCCGTGTAGTCGTTTGCCGGCTGCACGTTAAAGAACCCTTGCGAGGCAAAATTTGCGGCCCCTATAACGCCGTCCTGAAATGACCATGGCAGTTGAAAAGGACGTTAATACCAAACAAACCAAACCAACCAAACCAACCAAACCAAAACCAAACTAAATAGTGTAGTAAGATATGCCTATGGTAAGCTACAATCCGAATTTCAAAAAATGTAGAAAATATGGAGGGGACAAACGGAGGGACATTGTGAACCAATAAATGCTCCATTCTTCCACTACTTAATAAATTGCCACGAATAATGGACCTATCACTCACTTTTTTTTTGGCAAATGCATTCAATTATCAAATGCCATTAAAACTTGAGCCAAAATGGAGAATAATATTGTGGAGAAAAACAAAAAAGATGTACATTCTGCTTGGGCAAAATTATAAACTTAGTCTACAAAAGAAATTGTTTCCACACATTTAGTACTTCGTGAGACCTTCATTATATCTGAAAACTTCAAAGATTCTCTAAAGGAAATAAAAGAACAATTCTCTTGTCCACAACAAATGATTTAAGATTAATTACATTAATCGTAAGTACATTTCGGCCACCTTGTGGCTATTATCCGGCGAAACGCTGTTGTGGACAAGAGGTTCTTTTATTTTCTTTAGATTGTTTTATATCCACAGTGGTTTTTGGTTTCTATTCGAAGATCCTGTTTGGCATTAAATCAAGAAGGATATGAAGGTATTGGACTGGAATACTTTCCTATTTGTCATCCATAATTGCATTTGTTATGTCTTGAACAGTTTGAAACTATCAATGATCTTTGTAAATCTGGCGTTTTACCTTTCCCCAAATATTTTCAAATGCTTTGAGATCTGGCGAACGTGCTCGCCAACCTTAAACGTCGATACGACTTTCATTAAACTATTTTTCCATGATGTTTGAGGTGTAGCAGGGAGCATTATCTTGTTGGAAAGTCCAATTTTATCATCCAAGAATATCAGCATAAGCTCTTAAGTTGTTGTTCTAGAGGCCCTTTATACCCCACAAAATTCATTCGACCATAAACCATTACCAGTTTAATTTTCCCATAGAGGAAAACGAGCAACTAATCATAACTTAACCACCATTTCATTTGAACGTTCTTTTCATCACGCTAGCAGGCATCCCATCCCTCATGGCCGTCTAGGTTAAATGTCTTTTAAGCAATAAATGAGTGGATATCTCTGTAGTTCACGAGAAACAGTTCGAGGAGAACAGTCAAGGGCATGAACACCAATAATACTGGCAGAAGAAAGATTTCTCTCAGTTGAGATTCAGTTCTGGATATTCAGCGTCATTTGTATTGATGTCTTTCTTTGTTCAAGAGATATAACAGGAAACATGGATTTCAAGAGTTTAAAATCACACATGCGTAACCTTATAAGCAATAAAACGTTGCAGATCTCTTTAAAGAGAGGAGATCGCCGTTGCGGAAAGGATATAACACTCATTGTGCCTTGCATACAGTATGTGATCTAAAGTAAGGGACACCCCTCATAAAAAGCCGGCTCGGTGGCCGAAAGGGTTAAGGCGCAGGTCTTTCCGCTCTCGAAACCAGCGAGTCGCGGGTTCGAATCCCGCCGCGGACATGGAAGTTCCCTTTCATTATTATTCTTTCATCATGCGGAAGGCAACGGGAAAATACCGCATTTTCATTTTTCCCTAGAAAACTGTGAACGGATAGCATATGTCCACGCAGTCACCAGAAGTCGATTTCGACTTGATGGAACTCAACAACAACAACAACAACAACCCCTCATAAATCATAGACTGTGCGAAATGTCGCAAGACAATGACATGTAAATTATTTAAATAGCATATCACACATTTAGACACGTAACTGTTTCGTGGGTCGTTCAAAAGATCTCAGCGACTTCCAACGTGGAACCATTATAGGATACCATTTCTACCATTCTAAAAAAATACTCCGTACAAGTATAGGCAATGTGATTGCTAAATGGAAGACCCAGGGAGAAACAACCGTGCAACCACGAACTGGCAGACCCAAGAAATTGACAGACTGAAATCGTCGAGTGCTTGCGCGCGTGACCCGGAGCAATCGAAGGTCTTCTGCAGAAATGATTGTTACGAGTTTAGAAATTCTACTTTCTGTGTTGCTAGCACAATCACCATTCGTCGGGAACTCCATTCCTTGGGTTTCCGCGGTCGTGCTGCTGCTCACAAGCACTTCATCTCTGACAATAATTCTAGGCGACATTTGGGGTGGTGTAAAAGTCGCAGAAACTAGAGAATGGTATAGTGGAAACGCGTCTTATGGACTGATGAATCACGGTACACACTCTGGCAATCAGATGACGAAGTTGGGTTTGGAAGATTTCACGAAAACGTTTCCTATGTGAGTGTGTGGTGCCTACTGTGAAGATTGGAGGAGGTGGTATCATGGTATGGGGCTCTATTTCATGGTTCGGCCTGGGGCAGCTCGTTTCTGTTAAAGGAACGATAAATGCTGTTGCTTATCGAGACATCTTGGATAACTTGTACTGCCAGCATTGTGGAAACAGTTCGGAGATGGGCCTTTTCTGTATCAACATGAGACAATGAGGTTGAAGAAATGGATTGGCCTGCCTAGAGTCCCGATCTCATCCCATTGAATACCTGTGAGATGAATTGCAACGTCGACAACTAGCCAGGCCATGCCGTCCTTCATCCGTGGCCGGATTAACCAGTGCAGAGGCGGGAATGAAGGGAAATTCCAACTCCTACTGGTGGAAAGTCATCCTCGGAAGGTTGAGGCTGTCATTAGAGCAAAAGGGGGTGCCACTGCATACTAATTCCTGTTATCTGAAGCCTGCGACGCAGAAATGCTGGCTTCACATAGTGTATACAGGGTGCTTTTGAAAAGGATATCGTGAGATACCTAGCGATATTCTACACCATAAAATAAACACAAGTTTCCTCATACGTTTTGTCGAAGTTGCATTCTTAAAGGAGTAAACAGCTCGTGAAATTTGGTTAAACTCCGCCCATAACGTAAACAAAAGCGCATGAAAAAAAGTGTACACCACCACGTGTTCCATTAATAGGTTTCTGCGAACTACTTGTGCACTTATGTATTGGGCCTAAACTCATGTTGGCTTTAAAACCATTAAATCCAGTATACTGTCACAATCGATTATTTGTTTTGATTGATAAGATGGTAAACAAGTAACTGCCTCGACAATCAAGAAACGTATCAGTAGTAAAATGCATGTTCTGTCCGAACCTCATTTAGGGCTACGTAAAATAGTTATTGACCCGATTTTGTTTACGCAAGATTTCTTCGTTTTAAAATCGAGTGACAATTGAAAAAAGCATGTTTAAGTGAAGCATGTTTTCGATCACGCAGTTTCCATTAGTCTAATTTGGCTTTCCTGTGAGAGTGGTTGAGTTAATATTTATAATTATTACTAAATCACATATGCAAACACAGAAATTACTTACGTCTTCATAGTGAAATCAAGGTAAGCAGGGACGTTAACCCTACTTCAAACTAGCTAACAATGATTTCAGTTTGCTTCAAGCAAATAAGAGTTACAATGAGATTGGCACTCTGTCTCTGTCAATTGATTGATAGTTTGTTGGCATTTGTGATCGTGGTATCTTGATAACGCCTAGGAACAAATGCCAATTATCTATCAATATACAGTTTCGAAGGATTGAGTTAATAACATTAAGTGAGCTCAAACAGAAATGAAAATAGTAACAAGTCAGGCAACCGAAATGCCCAGGACCGATAGGATTTTAAAGAAATCGAGAACGAAAAGGAAAGCATTTGATTTCTAAAGAAGCCTTTCATTGTTATGAATTAGATGAGGTTGCTAAGGAGGCCTCTGGTTGCTAAGCAAGGCGTACTTCTAAGGGATACGTATAGTTCAAAACTGAATAAAAATATCTGAAACGTTAAATGGAGAAAGTAGCATTTCTCTATAGATTAGAACATATACGAATCCTTTAATTTGTTAGCATTCCTATTTAATAATCTTTCTTCAAAAACTATTGCCAACGCTTTTCTACGTAAGTATGTATCATTGAAGGGATGAGTAGCTACCAGTTATTGTTAAAATTTGCCTAACACAAACTAGCTATTGATAATGTAAGGCGTAAGTAGTTACATGCCATATTTTAGCAGTGAAAGTTTCCAATAGTTTCATAATGGTATCAATAAAACACGAATCATGGAACCAATTTCAATTATCATTAATTTTTACTTAAATTCATTCATGGCACATCATTTTAAGTCGTTTGAAATATTACATGCCATATTTTAGGAGTGAAAGTTCCAATGAACCATAATGGGTCCACTAAACCAGCTGCCTTGGAACAAATTTCGACTATCATTAATTTTACGTTATATTCATTCATGCCACATCATTCCAAGTCGTTTGATATATTACATGACATATTTTAGCATTGAAAGTTCCAATGAACCATAATGGGTTCATGAAAAGCAGGTACCTTTGAACCGATTTCGACTATTAATAATTTTATGTTATATTCATTCATGGCACATCATTCCAAGTCGTTTGATATATTGCATGCCATATTTTAGCATTGAAAGTTCCAATGAACATTGATGGGTCCATGAAAAGCAGGTACCTTTGAACCAATTTCGACTATCATTCATTTTACGTGATATTCATGCATGACACATCATTCCAAGTTGTTTTAAATATTACATGCCAAATCTGAGCTTTGAAAGTTTCCCCTGAACCATACTGGGCAAGAGAATCGTGGCTCAAAAAAGTAATCTTAGAGAAGAGCCGCCGCAGAATCAATCGAGTCCAATATCGCTTTGCATTAAGCAGCAGTTGCTCCAAAACATCAATGACTAATCGCATTCAGAATGTAACACAAAGATAAGAACTGCATGTCATGATTAATCTAGAATGTCCGCAAAGATCCAGACGGTTCCAAACGCTGACGCGCCAGAAACACCTTCGTGTAGAGAATTTGAAATGTTCTGCTCTGATAAGTTTATTTCTGCTTATATACTAATGATGATCGAGGTATCTATATATTCAAAAGGAGTCTTGAATTATCCACCCAAATATCTCGGACATCTGTGAGAGGATTTCAGTGGGGTTCTTACCCCTAGCATGTAGGAAACAGGTTATTGAACGTAATTCTTCCTTGAAGTAAGTTTTCAACAGATCAGTTTTGAAGTACCGGGTTCTTATTATTACGTCAGTGATAGTGGAGGTCAAGGTCAAAAACATTCACCAGTGAGCGCGCTACACATCAGTAGTGGAATATTCAGAATCCTTACTATTGGTCTCTTTTTTTTATTAGCCATTTTCTAACTTCACCTTGACTCCCCGTCGTCTATGAACATGAGTAAAATGCCGGCCAAACATCTGACAAATCTAGCGGCATTTCGGGAGAACTGCTGAATATCACTTATATCTCGTACATAGAATACGAAAATTAAGACTATATACTTCTGGGGTCATGTCGAAGAGAACTGCTACGGTGATTACACAAAGGGGAGGTATATCAGGGCTTTAATAGATACGATAGCCTAGTGGTCTAGTTTTTTTGTCCTGTATGCTTGGATCTCATATATACGGGAGGATGGTAAAAAATTTATTTCTTTGTTTAAAATCCTCAAGAACCAGTAAGTCAGTCTCTTGTAGACAATATTCTCGTTTTATCATATTACATATTTTAATCAAACATTATCTTAAATAAACACAGAAAGGTGAGTTATATTGAACCTAGTGGGCAAATCAAAACCATACCAAATATTGAAATTGGACACGCTTATGTAAGCTATGTTCCGAGTTTCAACCTTCTACATAAAATATCTGGAAAATATGAAGGGAACGGACAGACAGACAGACATTGAATAGTTACTCCTATACTGTATTCATTATTCTGATTTCAAAAATTGCATTCCCAGAAAACTCCTCATCTTCTGATTTGGAAGTCGATATCTCGGAAAATGAAATGGTTGAGATATACAAAAACCAGAGATAGTGGTTTAACTTTTTTTTAATCCTTTAATGGTACTTTTTAAAATATAAAAATAATAACAGGTGTTAGAGGTATATCTCATGGTATTTCAATAATATTTTAATCATTATAATATTTTAATAGAAAGTTTCTAGAATACTGATTTGAATAAAAATTATTCAAAATTAGTAATAGATGTGTGGAAAAGAATTTTTATAGAAGTATAAAAATTTAGTTTGTTGGAATTCAAATTAGGTGGTGCATGAATAGCCTAATGGCTTTTTTACTATATTTGATAATAATATCATTATTTAAATAAAAAAAATTATGCTCTTAATTTAATCTCACCAAATTTTTCCAAGCATTTAAAAGTACATTTTAAAATGCAAACTCATTCAGCTAATCTCTTTCTCCTCCTTTTAAAAAAAGAAATTTTCACTATGGATGTAAAATTAAGATGGCCATTTTTCAGAGTTTTATGACAGTGCACAATTGAAAGTTGAAACTGACGAATAATCCGGACTATAACTCCTTTTTATTGATATTGGTAATAGAGAGGAGAGAGCACAAAAGGAAAAGCGAGAGGAAGAGAAAGGGGCCTCAGCTGTTTTGATAAAGAATAAAAAGTACTTAGATTCCAAATGATGAATGCTGATGATTGGGAATGGGTGGAAGAGATAGCAAAGTAAATCGGAGGTAAAACGATAAAAGGAGGGAACGGGGAGTAAGAAGGAAGAAATCTCAAACTATCATTTCATTCCTGTCCATTCGTAGAATCCATTCATCATCAACGCTTCTCTTATTCGTTTTCTTTATTTTCCCTTTATATTTCCAGATCCCCAGAGCAGTGTGCCGCCCCGACTGACGCACAGTGTCGCCTCCATTCAGTGCCGTCAAGGAGAGACGGTCGAGTTGCCGTGCACAGCGCAAGGCTTTCCAGTGCCTGCCTATAAGTAGGTGGCCATTTCATTTAGAATATTTCACTATTTCTTACTTGAAAAATTTATTGGAATTGGTATCTTTTAAATCATTTGGTATTAAGAGCGCAGTGTCTCGAATTTCTATTTGGACTGGACGTCGCACTGTTTGATTTTATCCAAGATTTGTCTTTTTATATCTAATAAGCAATGTATATTTATAAATAAGATGGATTCATGAAAGAGTTCAAACATTTTACATTTGGAAGTTGAAGTGCGTTTAATGGGAATCCAATAAAATAATTTAATAAATAATAAACAGGGCAACAAATCTCCAGCTGAACTGTATGAATACCCTGAGCTACATTATATGAATGAATTTGTATGTACGAAAATAATATATGTCGGCAGATGATATCTATTTTTATCAAGTTTTTTTCCCCTCATTAAATATAATTTTTTGATTATGTATAGATTAATTTTGACACAAGATCATATGTCAGGTAACTCAATAAAGTTTCGGAAATTAATAATTCTAAATTTTTAAGTTTAAAAAATTATAAAATTTTCAAATTCTGATCATCAGGTTTACAATATTAATACAAATCATAAAGAATAAAATATGATCCACAGTTCACTCCTTATACTCTTTAATACAAATGTTGATTTGTAATTTCCATATTAGGAGAATGTCTTAGGAGAATTTAAATGTCGTTTAGTTCAATAAAGTTATTCCGAAACATTGCTGGATACTACTCTTAAGCCGACGCTCAAGATGAATCACACACCCTGATGACTTCTTTTCCAGATGGTGACAAACTCTCCCGTCGATATGATGGGAAAAGTTGAATATAAAATATAAAATAAAAATGGAACAACGTCGGTTCCTTCATTTCTGTATATCAGATGCTGATTATGATGGTATCAAGATAAATAAATGAGATGATTGAAATAAAAATTAAAAGTAAAACTCTTTAATAAAATAACTGTCTATGAAAACGTTTTTATATTTAATTTTAATTTTAATTTTTATTTCAATCATCTCATTCAACTAAACAACTTTTAAAATTGAAATCCTCCTAAGATGGAAATTATAAATTTTCATTTTGATTAATTCTATTTTCCGCTATCAACTTATAATATTAATACAATCTATTTCTTTTAAAGTAAACCAGTTTATCTCAATTTTAAGATAATACCAAGGTTTTCATCTTCGTGATAAATAATTTTGCGTAATATTAACAATTAAAGTCAGGCTGTTAATAATAAGAACATTTTTATATGGAAATGCAAATCAACAAATTTAATTTGTGCAAGTACTAATATTATAATTATAACATATGTATTACATTAAAGCATACATAGTCAACATACAAAAAGTATCATATTTAACTAGAATTGCTGAACGATTCAAGTTCCAGCCAGGAGTCTAAGAATCATCCAAATATCGTTGTAAAATATATGATGATTTCAACAAAGCGATTTTCTGTAGAACAGTAGTTGAAATTTCACTGATATCAAGTGATTTTAAGTGCTCTAAATTCTTGGTAATATAAGGGTCGTACAAATGAAAACGAAAATTATTTATTTTATCCAAAGTGTATACAAGGAATTTAAAAATACTCTCCAAATTTGTTAAAGCATTTATTCCACTGTGTAAAAAGGCGTGTAATTCCTTAATTGAAGAAGTCTTTCGGTTGCGTGTGGAACCATTCCAAAACCTCTTCCTTCACTTCATCGTCCGACTGAAACCTCGGGCCTTTCAGATGTTTCTTGAGATCTTCAAACACATGAAAGTCACATGGGGATAAGTCAGGGCTGTAAGGTGCATTGCTTCCCAGTTGAACTTTTTGATGAGGTCTACCGTTGCTTTCGAGGTGTGAGGACGGACGTTGTCGTGGAGAAGAAGTACTCCTTCTGTAAGAAGTCCAGGACGCTTGCATTTGATGGCCGCGCGCAGTGTCTTCAATATTTCCCCATATCGGGCTGCGTTAACTGTGATGCCTTTTTCAAGAAAGTCCAGTGAAATCGGGCCTTTGCGATCAAAAAATACGGTCAACATCACCTTCCCCGTGCTGTTTGCGATGGCTTTTGATTTTTTCGGGGGTGGTGACCCATAATGCTTCCATTGACGACTTTGACGTTTGCTTTCGGGCTGAAAATGAAAGCACCAAGTTTAACCCCATGTAACGATTCTGTCGAAAAAACTCTCTCCTTCCTGTTCATAGCGAGTCAAATATTGCAGGGACATGGCCATACGAACTCCAAGTTGTTCTGATGTCAAATGATGCGGGACCCATTGTGCACAGATTTTTCTGTAGTGCAGATGGTTCCTGATAACGGAGTGAACAGCTCCACGACTAAGGCCAGTTTCAGCAACCACGACATCGATTGTTACTCTTCTGTTTTCCTTTAAGACAGCGTCAATTTTGGCTTTGGAATCATCCGTGATGGCGCGGTTTGCTTGTCTAGGTCGTTGATCATCTTGCAATGATGACCGTCCCTCCGAAAACCTCTTGCTTCATGCCCAAACACGAGTGAAGGTTAGGCAGTCATTTCCATAGACGTTCTGCATATAACGATGAATTTCAGAAACTGAAACTCCTTCACATGTCAAAAAACGAATTACTGCTCTCTGTTCCTGTTTCGTTGACTTCATTTTTATGTTTGGACGAAGCGATCATTCGCAGAGCTTCGAAGCGCGAGCTATCGTTTTTTCTCACGTGATGCAACACTTGCAAACTATTGTTCAATTTGCACGTTGGGTTTCGCAATTGTTGAAAAAAAAACTTACGATCCTACATGTCGTCTTTTTTCCCACACAAATTTACGCTTTCATTTGTACGACCACTATACAATACGGGAGGTTCACACCGCCGAATATGTAATGATTGTCCACCAATCACGTGCAGAGACGCTGATTGGTGGACTAACAAAAAACTGCAAATCTGCAAAAAAGCAAAAATTATTGACAATTATTTTGTTTGGACTGTATACAGGATGAATACAAAAGTCTCAACCCCCCTTTTATTTTTTGAACCGAAGCAGATATGTCAATTTTGATGAATCCAATGTATAGGAAGTTGTGGGTGGCCTATCCCATGGTGCACTTTTCATCATCCCAAGTATGCAAATTAGGACACATTCAAAATTTATCTCAAAAACCGTAAGGGATAGAGAAAAAAACCCAATTGCAAACTTGTTCAGCATAAAAAAACAAACAAAAAAAAATCAACCAATTCGGACCAACCAATCACCCACAATCACGTGGTGAACTGTTTGTAGCTGCACAAGGAATCACCCACAAACAGTCACACTGCACAAAGAAAACTGAATGTTGGTATTTCCACCATGTAAAGCATGCAAATCAAAAAATTAACATAAATTACCATAATCACATTCACTTTCATGCGGAAAAGCAAATAAAAGGCATGTTTCAGCACACAGAAGACAGAACAATTCTAGGATGGCAAGCTACACTGTTCCGGAAATGGTCAACATGATCTTCTGCTTCGGAGAGGCAAGGAGAAACCTACATGCTTCAGTTAGGTTGTATCGAGAGAGATACCCTAACGAACGCCATCTATCTCGTCAAACAATGCGTCACATTATTCAAAGATTCGAGGCTACAGGGAATGTTAATGCAGAACGAGGACGACCAAGGGCACAAGGCGACGAGGATACAACAACACTAGTTCTGGCTGCAGTTGCTGCAAATCCCCACACAAGCAGCAGAGCAATTGCTGCAGATGTTGGGTGCCATCAGAGAACTGTTCTCAACATTCTACACGCACATCATTTTCATCCATACCATATTCATTGTCACCAGGAGTTACTGCCATTGGATTATGTTGCTAGGGCCGCCTTCTGCAACTGGTTACTTGCCTGCCTGGATGACAATCCAAACTTCATTCATGAGGTGTTGTGGACAGATGAAGCCCAGTTCACCAGGGATGGAGTTATCAACAGGCACAACCATCATCATTGGGTAGACGAAAACCCACGATGTCTGCGAGAAGCAACTCATCAAGTGAACTGGAGAATCAATGTGTGGTGTGGATTGTACAATGACACTGTGGTTGGGCCGTATTTTTACAATGGAACACTGACTGCAGAACGCTACCGGGCTGAAATTCTCAACGTGTTAGTCACAGACTTCATTGACAATTTGCCATTGGCCTCGTATCAGCGCACGTGGTTTCAGCATGATGAAGCTCCTCCACATTACGGGTTGGTCGTTCGAGAGCGTCTAAGTGAGATGTTTGGACAACAATGGATTGGCCGAGGAGGACCAGTTCGTTGGCCATCCCGCTCCCCTGATTTTACACCACTTGACTTTTTCTTGTGGGGATACCTGAAGGACAAGGTTTATGCTACGCAGCCCGCCTCACAGGAGGATCTGGTTCAACGAATCCAGAAAGCGTGCCGAGGAGTGACACCAGCCATGCTTGCCGATGTTTTGGCGTCAGTTAGGTTCCGTGCCCAATTGTGTTATGGTGCCCACGGTCGTCACATCGAGCATTTTGTTGATTAACTTTTTTTTAAACTGTTTGAAGTAACTTGTTTGTGCAGTGTGACTGTTTGTAAGCTACAAACAGTTCACCACGTGATTATGGTGATTGGTTGGTCCGATTTGGATGATTTTTTTTTGTTTTGTTTGTTTTTTTATACTGAACAAGTTCTTTGTGCTAAACAATTGTTTTTTTTCTCTATCCCTTACGGTTTTTGAGATAAATTTTGAATGTGTCCTAATTTGCATATTTGGGATCATGAAAAGTGCACCATGGGATAGGCCACCCACAAACTTCCTATTCATTGGATTCATCAAAATTGACATATCTGCTTCGGTTCAAAAAATAAAAGGGGGGTTCAGACTTTTGTATTCACCCTGTATAATTTCTTCTACATGTATTTATATTTACAAACAACTAAGATCGAATATGTTTGAAGACAATTATTATTATTAAACGTGTTAAGTGTTAATGCTATGACGAGTCGGATGTTGCTTTAGTTATGTTTTCCAATTCCTTTCAGAGCTCCTTTCATTTAGCTTTTCTGTTCGTAATAGACACATTTTTCAAGTATCACTCAACAGTGAGTATAAAATGATTTTCATTTCAATGATTTTAATATTATAATAATCACACTCTCTATGCTTCTCCAAATTATAATCTAAATATATACATCCAACTTGGTAAAGTGAACGAGCAGCACCAAATTAATGTAAGACCTAAATGTTTGCCAAATTATTCGGTTTCATGCTAGTGAAAATTCAATTATAAATCGACTCTGAATCTATTTTAAAACATAATGAACTGCTTAGAAATTATAAAGCGTGACCGCCTGCATTCTTAATGCCATGTTTTTGTTGAAGAGAGCTCAAATGCTTTATAGTGTACACGTTGCCACTCAATATTGCTAAGCTAAAATGTACAAATATTATTCAGACATCACTTAAAAATTCGACGATGTTTGCTCAAACGGATATATAAAACCACAACGTGAGAAAAGAGGATAACCCAGTGCTGCTCTGTTTTCACTCAAAGATACCTGTCAAAATATTCATGCGAGAATGTGTTAAAATCCCATGTTGACAAATAGGCGAGTAGCGCTTCCCAAATCCTGAATATGCAACTTGCGACATAGATCCTGTTTGGTGTGATTGCATGTTCTGGCAACGATGCTGTTTCCAGTCGAAGATGTCAACTTGAAGATACCGCACCCTGTAATCTATCCGTCGCAAAAAGTTAGGATATTCAACATTTATTACGTCTTAATCGGCTTACTTCTTCTTCTATAAAACACTACACATCGTTAGAAGTTCAGCCTAGCAGGTGATTAGCGGCTTATCCTGATGCCCCGAGCTGTTAGTAAATGACAGACGCAAACATCCATGCCCCCAGAGGCATTTGAACCTGCGACCCACTGTTCTCGAGAGCGCCAAGCTTTGCGCCTCAGCGCTCTTGGACACCGAGCCGGCTTAATAGGCTTACATTTCCAAAATATTAATGAGTTAGGCATTTTTTTCGAGTTTATAAAGACCACTCTGTTTAACTTTCCCTGCAGTTCAAAGAAACATTCGAGCACACAGTTCATCTCTTCACAGGATGAGGACAAGTTCATAAATTCTTGCTTTACGATCGACGAGTGCTTATCAACTAGTGAGGTAAAATTTACAATATTAATACACTTTGATATTAATAGATATTTCGGTTTAAAACGACATTATGTTTGTTGCGGATGAATACATAGTAAATTAGCTTCAAGAGGCATTTTACTAATCTTATTCCAACAATCCAGTTCCATCGCTATTTCGTGCGTAATTTCCGTAAGCGTAATTTCAAATTTTCCGACTCAATACTTTATTAATACTGTTTCAAAGAGATTTTCATTTTCTTTATTAATATTTCATAGACGTAAATATTAAAATATTAAAATTTTAATTTGCTTTTCATTTGATGCATCTTTTCCTTTATTGATTTACAGAGATTTTAAAGGTGAGATGGCTACTGGATTAAATTTTATGTGCTACCACTGGCAATCTGGCAAACTCAGAATCAGACACTTTACAGGTCCTAATGATGCGAATTAATGATGGCCGGGCTGAATAAGAAAAGTGCGTAGTTCTCCATGTTGTCAGGCCGTATTTAGAAATGCTTTTTCCAACCGAAATGCAATCAAACTGAAATTTACATTGATAAGAAAAGGAAAATAATAAATGATATATAAATTGTAATTAATAAATTTTTTATTGGTAAATTTGAAATATACTTTTCGCATTTCCCGAATTGTGGAAGTATTTAAGAATGGATTGGTTTGTAATCTGGGTTTTTACAGTATTGCGGCCTCTTTTTTAAAATAACGCACAATTATATGAGGAATACTTTGAAGAGGACCTTTTAATTCATTGACTTCATACAAATCATCGTCCTAATGTAGTACTCCTCCCATTAACAAAATTAATAAATAAATATTTTTAAAACTTACATAAAAAAGTGGCAATATATTCCTCATGTAGAGTATGATAATTGCCCAGACTGTGGTGTACAATGGCGACTGTTGAAACTCTATCTGACCATTATGAATGGCAAAATATTAGAATAGTTTCAAGATGGAGAAAAAAAATTCGTAAAAAAAAATATACACAAATCACTTTAATCGAAAACGACTCATCAAATGAATATAGCGTCGCCTTTAGCTTTTATTGCAAAACTTAGCCTATTTATCATGCTGTTGACCAAGTTAGCACATTCTTCACGGCTGATTGGCGAAATTAAACCCTGTCTTGCTTGTGCGGGTCTTTACTGAAGTTCAGTCTTCATCATATTCCATAAATTTTCAGTTGCATTAATGTCTGGTGAATTATTTGGCCATGGTAACACAGATATTTAGTCGTCGAAGCCATTCTTTCGTGGATTCAGTAGTATTACTAGCCGCGCTATCCTACTCCATCTGACGACATGTGTTCTTTTACCGTTACTGAAGCAGCAAATTTACCTGATCTGATGAGGCAGGTTCTGTTATAAGTTTCTTATGTCCGTCACCAAAAGACAAGAACATCGATTGGTCGCTAAATAGGACGTTACTCCAGTCATCTTGTCTACAAGTAACTCTTTCCTTGCACCACATTATACGGGCTCGTCTTTGATTCAAAGTCATCAGGGGTTTAATTTTGGGACTGAAACGCAAATTGATGTAGTCCTATGTTTGTAATTCTGTTGCATATTTTTCCACTCATAATGAATATATTTAACACTTTTAAAAACTGTTTTTCTTTACAATATTCTTCAAATTATAAAGAACTGGTCATGGAGTAGAAAAATGGTAGCGTTTTTATTGGAACCTACGCATTTCGAAATACACTTCTTCAGGGTAGGGAACGACTACAAGAAGAAGTGTATTTCAAAACACGCAGGTTCCAATGAAAAACGCTACCATTTTTCTACTCCAAGACCAGTTCTTTATACTTTCATATTCAAGCAAAATAAGGGAGTCTTTAAGTGTTGAGTCGCTACTTCTTCGCATTGAGAGATCTCATTCGCGCTGATATGGCCACGTGATGCGGATGCCGCAAACTGGTCTTCCTAGGCAGTTGTTATTTTTCAAGCCGGTGGGTAAGAGACCAAGGAGGTCAGCCTAGAACCAGGTGGCTAGACTATATGGAGAATCCTGGTTCGAGTCGCTTGGGTATTACCGTAGACGGCATGCGCCTAATGGCGGGAGATCGCGATCGCTTGAGATCCTCCATAGGGCTGCTGCCCCCGCGTACATGACGGATAAATGGGTTTGAAAAGTAAGTAAGTAAGTAGGTATTAAAGCAAAATCGACTAAATATGCAACTACTGGAACTATTCTTCAGTTGCCTGTCCTGCCTCTCACTAGTCTTGCGTTTCGTCCACATCTTTTACCATTTCCTGTAAAAGTTGGATCCTCCTTTTGCTCCCGCAACATTTTAGCCAGAGTAGACTGTGAGCACTTCATGATTATTGCAACTTCTGCCTAAGTTTTTCCAGTTCCATATCACATATTTGTTCGCTTTGTGACATGATGTACGCCCGACTTCCTACATTCGTTGCTCAGCCTTTTAATATTGGACATTAAAAAGTTATGTAAATCACTGGCAACATTTTTGCTAACCTACTGGACAGTTCTGAAAAATATCACTAGTCTGCAAATTTAAAAAAATTTCGAGCCCCAACACTATTTCAGCTGATTCTTATGTAAAACGACCTCCTGAATACGAATATAACCTTCGTTTTCCCCCATCACCCACCATTTTCGGGGGATGCCCTCCAACCCATTTTTATCCTTTTGAAATATATTGAAAAATGATAAAATTGGGTTGGGGGGCATCCCCCGAAAACGGTGGGTGATGAGGGAAAAAATGAAGGTCATATTCGGATTCAGGAGGTCACTTAACGTAAGAATCAGCCAAAATTGAGTTGGGGCTTTTTTTCAGCCAAAATATTCTAAAAATTTTTGTCTCTATTATTCTAATATTTTGTCACCTTTAATTTGAAATTAAAAATGAAAACTGGAGATGATAGTCCAATCATAAGAAAATGATATTGGTAGAGAAAATGATAGGAAAAATTTCACGACCTGGATTCGAACCAGGAATCAAGAGTATCACGCTGGTTGGCTTTACCAATTGGGCCATCGTGAACACGGTACAGCAAGGCTGTCACGAGATGATCTTAACAAATACCAGGTAGTCAAGATGGAGGCCCAATGATAGGATGGGCATTCCTCACAAATCAGGAATTCCTCCTTTCCAAACCACCAGAAAAGTTGATGGGCACATATAAGAAATTATAAATGAATATAGAAGATGATTTTCCAATCACAAGGAAATGATATTATCAGAAAAAAATAGAAGGAAACGAGCCCAATTGGTAGAGGCAACGAGCGTGATATTCTTGGATCCTGGTTCGAATCCAGGTCGTGGAATTTTTCCTTATATTTTTTCTGATAAAATCATTTGTTTAATGTAATTTTTTAATTTTGGAATAAGTTAGTGTTCGACTAGAGTATTACTGGAGGAATAAGTGCATCATCTAGGAAAAAAAAGTCTAAACGTGTATACAAAAGTACGTTGATTACTCTCCACTGAAATTTAACTTCAAAACGTAAAATACCGTTATTCTAATTGTTTGGCAACGAGTTGTAGAACAAGTGCTCTGTGCCAAACCTAGCACCCACAAATTTTTTATTCGAGCGGATAAAAAAATACCACTGAATACCGTTTAACTCGTCAATTGAGGTTTCGTTAAATTTTTTTTCTTTCTAAAATTTTTTCCATATAATACGATTAGATTATGGAACGAGTTACCACTAGATCTACGTCGACTAGTCGTCATTGATACAACCTGAAAGAGCCTAAATATATTGAAGTTCTTCCGTAATAGAATTTTTAATAACTGGTTTCATTCAGCTTGATGAACAATAATTGACTCCATTACAGCAAATCGATTTTTATCCTTATATTTGCCCGTTATTATTCCGAAAGAATATTCTAAATAAATTTATATTCATGTATAATTCATGCACAGGACTTAATTTTTTTTTCAAAATAAGCCTGAAATTTTTAAAATAATATTTGGTTCCTATTGTAAATTTCAATTGAAAACGATTATACTATCTAAGATTCAAATGGGAATCCGAAAATAACCACTTCTACTAAATACAGTCTACATTTAATAGGGGATAATATAATTATTGTGAAATTATCAGCGAATAGAACGATACACATATGCAAGGGAGTGGAGACCAAGTTGGCAAGAGAGACACTGCTGAGGATTTGATGGTTCCACTATTGGCGATAGAGTCTCATTGAAAACCATTTCAGTGAATGTTCGTGGTTGGGGGGAGTTCGTAATAAGCGTTAACTGGCTACTTAATAACTGTCCCAATCGCTTCAGCCACACGGTCGGAATCGAACGCGAACATATCATGTGTAACTAAATCAGACACAGACTAGAAATCCGTAATTATTGGAGAAGAGGGGGAGAGGACGGCCATGTCTATTAAGTGCTTATGACGTTTAAATGAGCGAGTGCTATGAAATGGCCAACAAACGAATTGTGACAATAAATAATGGATTCTCATAATACGATTGACTCTGTTGAAAGATTATTAAGTAAATCAATTCCAGCAATCGAAGCAGCGTTTAGGGAACCCATTTAGCGACAGATACGTAGGTTCTTATGAAATTCACCGATATAATAAATGAACTATCCTGCTTCTAATTACGCATTCCAAAGCTGTTAATAGCCCCGTGAACGCCTCGATTCCTCAGAGCATTCAAAGCGTTTAGATTGTAATCAGGTTTACGTAAAATTTTCCACGAGGAACGTGCGCATTTTTTAATAAAAACGAGTACTAATATTTTAGACTTAATTAATCTTTTATAACAAGTAATTTAGGAGCTTCATGAATATATATTTTCGAAGGACGGAGTAGCAAACAAATTTTAACTTTGTGTTAGAATTTTCATTTCTAGAAATAAATATAAAAATTTCATTTTGTTTAAAATATATTTATAGCTTGAGAATTACGAGGTTAACTTTATTTCTTATTCACGTGTACATTTTCCACATCTACGTTCTTTATTAGGAGACTTAGGAAAAAGCTACTTCTAAGGATGCACGCGTTTATCGGCCGTCCGCCGTTTGCACGAAAACTTGAAAACGGATTAACTTTTTCAAATTCTGTTTATATAAAAATGACCATTCTTAGCTTGGCTGTATCAAGTTTTTCAGACTTTTTCGTGGATCCCTTCAAGTTGAATGCACGTGCTACAACAGTGTCCGTGAAGAATACCAAGATAATGACATGTCATTTAACAATCGATTCGTCAAGAATGAATACAGTCTTATATTCTGTTCATCTTTTAAACATTGCTGACATGGACACGCGCACGTGAAAATCACTTTGTCGAGGCTCAGTAAATCAATCACTCAATTATTGTACTGCGTTGAGCAAAAAAATAAACGTAACTTTGGAAAGAATTAAATGAATTTCCGTTGTTTATTAGTAATTTTAGCTAGACTTTAAATTCTTGAATTTAATATTACTTCTACGTCACAGCTAAAGCTCCTTCTTGGAATGTTACAGTTTTATTTTTTAACCAAACCGAAAAGCAAACTATAGGAGAATAGCGGAAAATATTTAATTGAATCGCTGAAATCTAAACTATCATCTTGAAAATTATTTTATCAAAAGAAGGGAAAAAAGAAATATCGGGGTTGAAAATATAAAGATTTTGCTCAAAAATGGCGTTTCAACAGTTCTGCTTGAATAGAAATCAATGAACACCCAAGGTGCTTGTATTGATTTACTTTTAGTGAATCAATATAGGCATAATTTAAATTCATTGCAAGTAATTGAGAGAAATTATGCTTCATTTGAGTAAACCAAATGGTGTAGGCAAAAATGGAATGGTAACGTTGTAGAACTAAACTGGACGCTGCGTCTCGGTATTATATTCATTAATGTATATTGAAAGGAATACATTAATCCGTTCGTAATGAAATTAAAATAGCGGCAATATTTACCAAGAAAATTGAATGCTAACATAATTTGTGAAACTATTTGGTCGTAATAGGGTTCAAATTGATATTTACGTGACAGATTCAAATCTAATTACTTTAACCACTTTAATTTTTCTTTCTATCAGAATTCAACCCGCGCCTCATATTTTGCTTGATTGTATAACGTATAGTCATTACGGCAAAAAATGAGAAAAAAGTTATGAAAGCCCATAAATTCATTATAGAAGAAAAACAGTTTTTGAAAAGCATTTGTTTTTAATTAAGTCCTTAGTCTTCTGAAGATTGTAGGTTTAATGGAAAAGCTAATTTATGAGAGTTTGATGCATAAAATAAGATCTATCAATTTTATAGATCAGTAAACTTATCATTAATACATTCCAATGAAAAAATAGTAAGAAACCAATCTATGAAATACTATTTCAGCATGTTTAGAAATTAGGAAGTGTGTTTCTGCAGTTGTTGAGCTATTCATGGAAGCACGTATTTAAAATGCTCTCGCAGGGACATTTTAACGCACATATATATAACTTGAATTAAAAAAGCCACATCATTCGATTCCCTCTTTCCAGGGGTTAAAATCTCAACTTTATAACTCCTGTCGGAATGGTCGTACGCTTCTAAAACTGCTGGACACTCCCATTGAAAGCAAGTTATTTTTCTTAAACAGGTTCGTATCGCTTAAAACGCCGGCGGTCACGCATTATACAAGATGGATATTTTGTAAATATTCTGAGAGATGCTGTTTATTTTTAATGGATAAAAATCTTCAACTGACCGCTTAAAATAGCTATTAGGTATACGCAGTACGAAGCTAACGATTTCAAGTATTTTAATGCGATTTTAATAAGGCATAAGGTATGCACTAATGTAAAACAAACAAGGATTTTAAATTAAAATTAACCTAAACTCATTCTTTGATGATCCTTGAGAGACTGTCCATTACTGATAGAAAATGCTGAACGGTAAAATTAAAATCAGCAGATGGCTCTGGAAGGCATAATTACATACTTGAAGTGATTAAAGCATTACCGGTATTTTTGTGTATGTGCTGTGTACGAACCCGGATAGTCTGAATATCGTCCTACAATTACGCGCCAAAAAAATTGCGTATGTGCGCTGATGGATTATGAGAGCGTATTTTTTGTGTGAATTATGAAATGGCTTTTTTAGATAAGCATATTTTATTACAAAGATAAAAGAGTAGCATTTCTGCTTTAAATTAAACTTTTCTTATGGAATTAATAGTAACTGAAGTAAATAGAAACTTTTAAACATACACCCCTTGGGACAAAAACTTTTTGCATAATTTCAGATCTTGTAACTATTTCTTGGAAAAATTACTTAAGATAGCTTCTTGCAATAAGATGGGTCGTATGAAAGATCTTTCTGATGCAAAAAAAACACAACAAATAATCAAAATTCTCTATACCCAAAACAAAACTCAAACTGCCATTGCCAGGAAGTAGGCTATAATCAGGCTACAGTATCAAGAATCCTAAGGAATGATAGTAAACGAAAGAACAGTGGCAGAAAACCAAAAACAACAAAGCGAAAAGATAGAATATTGCGGAAGATTGTTAAAAAGCATCGTTTTGCATTTGTTTCATCACTGAATAGAGAATGGAGTTCATCGAGGACCAAAGTATCGACACGCACTGCTCTCAAATGATTTTCGTATTGCATGCCATGGGATTGAAATCTAGAGTCCCTAAACGCAAACCTTTGCTGAATACCAAGCAAAAAGCAAGACGGGTAGCATGGTGTAAGGAGTATATCAGTGGTCAGAGTCTGACTGGTCTTCCGTGATATTTAGTGAGAGTCTCGGTTCTGTGTCGCATTTGGTGATAAAGGACCAAGAGTTTGGAGAACTTCATCAGAAGCCTACAGAGAAGATTGCTTGAACCATTCTGTGAAATTCGACGCTAGCATAATGATTTCAGGATGCATGATATCGAGAGGAGTCGGAATTTGGTCATTATCAATGGAACTGTAAATTCTGAAGTGTACTGTGAATTGCTAGATTGTTTTTTGATTCCATCAATGTAGAAGTTCGAAGATGCAGGAACCAGAGGTCTCATTTTCTAACACGATTTGACATCTTCACACACTTCAAAAAAAAAAACCAAAAACAAACAAAGACTAGCTTGCCAGCCGTAGGATAACAACCCTTCCGTGGCCGGCCAACTCCCCAGACCTGAATCCGATCGAGTCACTCTGGAAATAAATGTAAAATCGAATTTTAGAAAAGAAACCTTCAACATTAACCGAACTCAAGTGTACCATTAAAACTGTCTGGGACGAAATATCATCCAAAGTATACGAGAAGCTAGTTTTCTCAATGTTAAGACGAATTCGGACAGTTTTTGCATCCAGTGGTGGTCCTACGAAGTACTGATAGTAATATCCCATTTTTATTATAGTATTTGAGTGAAATACCAATTCAAGCATTGGTTAATTTTTGTGTAAAAGCTTGTTTCCTTTGTAATTTGATACATTATGCTAATTTTATGTCACATGTTATCATTTATGCTATTTTTTGTCTTGAACGATAAAGGTTCTAATGAGTGTATTTTTGTTTTTTGATTGGTAGCAAAAATGCTGTATTTTCATATGCTTTATTGAAATAATCTAAAACATGTTGTGTTTAAACGACATAAACAAACAGTCATAGCAGTGTAAAAAATTATGCAATTTTTTGGTAGTAGTTGTAGTAGTCCTCTTATTCGTAAATGTTGATGAGGGAAAATGCATTTTAATATTCTTTATCGTACACTTAAAATAAAAAGGCTCAATGAATAATACCTACTGAAATATTAGTCCTATTGATGGCGCCCAATAAGAATCTGATAAAACATTAAATCTTCAAGACATATAATGTCATTTGATGAATTAGCTATACTGTGTTCGCACTTAAGAGTGACCGTGTAATGGGCTCCGTGATTGATTAGGCCATATAGCATTCTTTATGTCATGAAAGAGTGTGCATAATATTATACTCCCTTTTGAAATGATTCCATTAGAATTTTGGACTATTTTGAAAAAATTAATTTAATACTAATTTTAAATTTTAACAAGTTTCAGAAATTAATGGATTAATAAAACTTTCAAAATAATACCAATTAACTTTTCCATTAGTGCATTGCGCTTGGAGAAACTGTGTGCTTTCGGGTTTCACGCTCATTTCATGGATGGATGGCGCGCGGTGAGATGCCCGAAATTTAATCAACCAATGGCAGGGCCCATTACGCGGTCACTCTTAAGTGCGAACTCAGTATAGAAAAATTCCTATAGTGGAACCTACTATATATTTCAGAGTTTATATAAAATAGTTGTACAAGGTGCGGTAAAAGGAGCAGATACTTAAGTTACCACAGAGCCTTTAATACAGTTTATATTTTTCTACAAAATACATATTGTTATTCAATAAAACCACCGTCCGCCGCAAGGACAGCCTCCACACGCTGCCGGAACCGCTGGCAGGCAGCAATGAGGTGGGTCTTCTGGATTTCTGCCATTGCCTCCACAATAGCTGGCCTGAGAACTTCAACGGTGTTGTGTGGATGCTTGTTGTACTCCCTCCCAACGACGCCCCAGACGTAATAGTCCAAAGGATTAAGATTAGGAGATCTGGGGGGGGGGGGGCACATGTTGGGAGGGATGTGGTCGAAGATTCGTGGTCAAACATGCTTGGGTGCTGTGGGCCTTATGACTTAGAGCAGAGTCCCCTTCGCAACATATACGACTTGTAACGAAGGTCTTCATGCACCGCACGTCGAAATGTCGCCCCATTAACCTGCAGCTCCCTCCCGGGTGCCCTTATGGACTTCCCAGTGTTCTCATCGAATTTCAGCTTGGATAGAACGAATGAATTCCGGCGTCCTGATACGGTCCGAGCGCCGACAATGTCGTTACCTCTGTGAAACGGTTGGCACATCACCACTGGCAGCATCCAGTTTTCCCCGAACTTTGAACAAGAACGAACGGGAGACTTTTCAGTAATGCAGCAATCTCGGAATCGGATTGTCCTGCAGCCAAGGAGACGACGACAGCATGTCGCTTCATTTGCTGGGTTAGCCTTTAGATCCGCCATGTTTATCTGCCTCGTTTCGGAATTGTTAAATAATATAACGTATTGACTAGTACGTCATCCTCACGTGTTCTCAAATATCTGCCGTACCCTGTACATAAATTCTATTTTGTTTATCAGAGGTATAATGTACATAACAATGTTAATAACAAAATAGAATTGTATAAGTAAATTATTATTACTAGTTGAGACCCAAAACCACAATCTTTCCAATTCCAGATATATTTCCGTTCGCTTATGACTAAGGATGTGTCTAAAATGTAAAAGTCAGGTTAGGTTAGGATATCACGTGATTTAAAAGACCGGTTTGCATCCAAACAAGCCCGGCCTTTGCGACTTAACACTAAAGCTCATAAACTGTTTAAAGGCATGGCGGCCTCAAGCCATTCTAATTCAGATCTTGTATATTTATTGAATTATAAGCAATTAATTCAACTATGAATGTAAACTCTTGTCCGTTTGCTATTGGCCATTGTATAAGGAGGTCCGGTGAGTTAGAGTAGTGTTAATTTCCTCATTGGCTTATTCTCCGTATATAAGTGAAAAGGTAATACCCTTTCAGGAGGTAATACCTTTTCAGAAAAGTTTTGAGGAGAAGTTCGAAGGTATAAACAAGGAATTTAAGGACTCTCGTAGAGATGTTATTGACAAGATAAGCGAACTGAAGGAAAACTTTGGGAAATGCTTGAAGATGTTCGAAGACTGGTTTAACTGCTGGAAGCTGAACCTTAATGTCGGAAAGTGCAAGGCCATGTACTTCAACAGAAAGTTCAAGCGTCCCCCAGATTCTCTTGTTCTATTCAATAAGAAACTTGACTGGGTAGACAACTACAAATATCTTGGCGTTATCATCGACTCAAAACTCTTGTGGAATCGTCACGTGTCCTACGCTCTGAACAGAGCTAAGTGTCCTGGGCCGGAACAGCACCCTCAGCATCGACAATAAGTTACTTCTGTATAAGTCGATTATTCGGACCATACTCCTCTATGGCATGCATCTGTAGAAGCGGATGGAGCAAGCTACAGTCATTCCAGAATGTTATTCTGAGGACCATTGCCCAGCTTGACAGAAGGACCGTGAAAAACCAATCCATCCATTCAGATTTAAACATGCTCCACATCGGAAAATTTATGCAGGACCTCCTTTTGATTATGGTGCAGAAGATGAAGATTCACGACAATGACCTAGTGACTGGAATACTGAAGAACTCAATGGATATGAAGTGGCATACGAAGTATCGAAAACCGAGGCATATTCTTGACATCAACTTTGAAGACATCAGCAACGTTTCTTTCCCGGACTACTGGAAGATGTGATAATCTTCTTTCTCGTTGTTCTTTTTATTTCGTTTGTATTTTGTTTCTGACAATCGTCAATCCTATTTTCTTTTTTGTATAATATGGAAGACCGCTTGGGTTGGTTAGGCTTCTTGACTACCTCAGTGTATTTCATTTGGAATTTATTCTGGTTCGATGAGCTTTGTGAAAGCGCTGCTTTCGTACTTCACTGTTAGATTGTCGATTGTCCCTTTCATTATCAGTAGAGCTGTTTACCTCTACTGGTCGTGGTCGATAGTTTGATGCTGAAGAAGACTGGTCTATTTATTCGTTCCGGTATTCGATGTTTTATCCACAGATTCTGGCGTGATATTCTCCTTTTGTTATTATTAAATTTTCCGTCCCTGATATTTGATAACTGCTATCTAATATTTAACTTTATAGGAAATTTTATTCAATATTTATCACTTCTTCACAATAAATGTAGATTTAAGTTAATATAAAAATGCAGCCAGCTGTAGGAGTAATAAAAAATATAAAAATAACTCTACCGAAAAACATTCTTAAATTTAGTAATAATAAATTAAATATTCATATTTTAATTCAATTTTTCTTAAATTAAATTATGAATATTTTTATAATATTTTATCGATTCGGTGCAGTTTCGAAAGAGAATATCAAATTTTTCTACTAACTATTAGATGTTTATTCGACTCTCCAGGAAAAATGGATTTCCATTGACATGGTAACTCCAAGGATTGAAATTAAAAGCTTTTTTTCAGTGGAATTTAGGTGAAACCATTGTTTGTTACAAAATTTAGATGCAATATTTGTTTAAATTTTTGAATAAATGAATATACGCTCAGATAGGAATAATCTTATTTATCTTCAACATCAGCATTTGGTTTAACTTGTTTATATTGCTTATATTATGTTACTAACGTACTGTATCTACAAAGGGAATACTGTACATGAATTAAATCCAGAATCTAAAAGGAAATACTTTTCAGAGAAAAAACTCTAGAAAGAGATCCAACATCTTCAGCAGTAAAAGTTTCATATGTGAGATCAAAGAAGTAGAAGCGAAGCGGATATTGTTTTCAAGGAGAATTATTTAGTATTACGGTCTCCTTGAATTTCCAAGTGCTTCGCATTTGATATTAATATTTTATAATATTCGTTTCTGAATTTGAAATTTCTATTCACGTGAAGGAAATATAAAGCAGTCCATTCGGCGCAACCGCATCACAATAGCAAACTGAAAATGGTATCGAGAATGAGGTTTGTGGTTGATTAAAAAAAAAAAAAGAAAAAAGAGAGAGAGAGAGAGAGAGGGAGAGAGAAAAAAATATTTCATTCCATTTTAATTTGTAATTGTGACGAACGGAAATTGGTTGTCAGTCATATTAATGGTTTTGAATGAAAACTCATTAAAGTTTCGCCAACAGTTTTAGCATTTTTGCAAGTGAACAAATTGAAGGACAAAATTTTCTGACAGTGGAATCTTTTTTTCTTGCCTACTTTCAATCTCAAAATTAAAATAGAGGGCGAAATAACAAGCAGTCATGTGAAGGTTGTTCAAACGATTGGTAAAAAAAGGAAAAGAGAGAAAACGGCTTAAAAAGAATTAACTTTTAATTTAGCATCTAGACACTAGCACGAATTTTCTAATCGAAATCAATGTAAAAGGTGAAAGGAGGGGAAATTTAAAAAAAAACACTTTCTTTGTGATTTGTATGTGATCATTAAACGTAGAAAAAAGGTAACTTGAAGCCAGTATGCTTTCAAGAATTGTCTTTTAGTTTCCTATAGACCAATTTATCATAGTTTTCTTTGTTCAGGAGTTGATGACTAAATCTCTTTAATCACATATTGTTTATTTTAGTTAAGTGACTAAAAAATCCTTGACTAAAATCCATGATGATCTTAATTATAATTAACACATGGGACGAAGATAATAATGCTAAATGCTGCTAAATTTGATATTAATATAAAAAAAGAAATAGCTCTTTTATTCTTTTTTACGAAATTCTTATAAAAGAGGGCATATCTCTTGTATTAATAATATGATATCATATGAATGGCTTTTATTAAAAAGTTGCTATTAAGAAATGGCATAAAAGAAACTTTTATACTATGTATAATAAAACAAAGACATTGTTTATCCAGATTTAGAAACATCTCAGTAAAATAGAAAATTAATATTCATTTTAATAAATTTTATTAGATTTGCTAAAACAGATTCTGTAGAAATAGCATTTAATCTGAAGATTAAATTCTACATATGAAATCAAAAAATTTGTGTACTAAAACATTTTGGATAATAAAACATTTTTGAACATATTGGATAACTGAAATGACAAATCAAAGACTGCAATTCTGCTTTCATTTTGGTAATCAATTAAGTTTGTTTTTTTTTTACTGGTTGTTACAGACACCTTAGTTAGGAAGTCGTGACCTTTGCCGGGGTCGAAAGTTTCGATTTGTTAGTAAGTCGATGAGATGCAAATATGAATAGTTCTTTAGATGTTTCGAACGTATTTGCTGTTTTCAGCCTTTAAAGAGAATTGTTCAACCATTTCTCCTCGGCCTGAATTTCAATGGAAACCGTGAATGCAAACAGAATTCCGTCTGACTAGGGGAGGTTTTCCATGATGATCCGACGGACTTCGCCAACGAAATGTATAAAACGGATACGGAGATTTAGCATTCGTTTCATGACACAGATCTAACAGGGTAAATCCTCAGAGCAGTTGTGGCCTGAAAGTGGGATGAATATTCGATAAACGAAATGTTCACTTAATAAAAAAAATATATTTGAATTCACAAAACTTTAAAAAAAGAAGTACGTTTTATAATACATACGAAATAAATGGTTGGCACTTTCATTTAATAAATGTAACAAAATTTTTATGTACGAGTACATGTCCTGCGGTAGAACATATTCAATTATTAGTACTGTTAAAACGAAGTGACCATTCGTCCTCACATTCCAGGGATTATTCCAATTTGCAGTTCAGACAGTCTGGAAGAAAAATCCTTTCTGGAAACGATTTGTTGAATCGATCACACACGTTAAACTAATTTGATTGAAATATTTTTCCTATTTGTTATTCTGAAATGTATTCATGGTTTCATACAAATTAAAATATTATAAGCTGATCTCTATTCAATGAAAGAATAACTGTGCATCATTGAAAAATAATTTCTTTAACACAACACTAAAACTTTCAAAACTCCAATTCAGTTGCTTTATTTTTGATTGAATAACTATGCATGTCCAATCAAATTTTAAATTCAGTTGGTAGATGTTTCTACAATGGTAACCGTTGAACATGTAATTTCTTTCATTTATGTATGAATTCAAAAAACAACTTCCTTTAAGAATTCGATATTTGTAAGAACGGAATATGAAATAAAGTATTTTAAAAATAAAATAATAATTCAACAAACAATTCAAACAGCTTGAGAAATAACATGAACAAAACCTTTTCTCCATGGAATGCTTTCATTCTTTTATCATTTTGCCCCAGGAATGGGCCACAACGGACCATCGCTTTTTGAATACTCTACATATGAAATATTTGTGGGTGTTTTCCGGTGACATCTGCACAGTTGCCATGCACCTAAAGTTTACATTTGTGCTCACAGCTTCCAAGGCCCATTTACGTAAATCATTTCGTTTCCACGACCGACGATTGATTTCTTCTGGTAATGCCAATGTCGTATCATTGCTTAATAAAGCAAACAGAAATGAAAAGTAGACATAACGTCTATCAATAAAGCATGTCATTCCATGAATTACTTGGTGGGGGCGGAACGGACCATGTGGCCCCACACCCAGTGCATTATCTGCATGATATAACTCGATCCCCTGAGTCTGTGTTAAAGTTCTATAGCATAATTAAAGGGTCATCGTCTTCTGAGATGCTTCGAATTTACAACTATTTTCTCTTATGACAATAAGATTGTTAATTACAAGCTTACCTTAGATTTGAACACGACAAAATCGTTCAGTCAACCCCGTTCAGTGTTGCTTCTTCGAAACATGATGTGACAAACAGGAAATGCAAGGGCACTACACATGAAAAGATTAGTTACGAAAATTGCCAAATTGGTACCGGATCAAATTGTTAACGAACAAAATGAAAGTAAGTTAATGTTAATGACTTTGACTGCTGAATCCACGTGTAGTATAACGACGAAAGATAAGCTTCCTTGACTTGAATATGGCCTTTTTATAATTTATGTTTTGAGATAATACTGATATAACGAAATACCTTCAGGGCCTGTTTATTTTCGTAGTGTCCCTTTTTAATTTCCTAAGTAATCTACGGCTAGTGATTTTTGAGATTAACAGCTTTGAAACTATTTGAAAGTTAAATGAATAGAACTTTTTCCATCCCAATGATTAAAAAATGTCGTCTTATGAGTTCTATTTTGTAATGAAACCCATTCTGACATAAAATTTGTAGATTTATTACGAAATAATTTATTATGATTCTCTCGTTTTAAATGAAACTATTTAACATAAATCAAAATTAATTCCTTTTAGCGTAAAAGTAATTTTTAAACGCGCGGTTAGTCATATAAAAGAAAAAACGTAGTCCTACCATTTCCAAGAACACGTGATATCGAGGCTCTCTGAATTTAATTTTAAAGTCTAGCGAATGAGGAACATGTGCAAACACACGAAGCCGCATTTCGAAGAATTTTATATGAAAAGTCTTTGCCGCTCCCCTTCCCCCCTCTCCTTTTGATCTTACGAGAACGTCTGTGAAAAACACAGTTGGAATAAAATTTCACCCTCAAAATTCATTATCTTACTTTAATTGAAACTTATTTTTGACGTATGTACAGAGGCAATTTATAAACGACAATAACAAAAAGAAACTTTGAAAGAGAGATGGAATGAAAAATATAGCAACTTTTTCAATCTAAGGGGAAGGTAGGGATGGAAGAACGCTTTCAGGTAAAAAAAAAAAAAAAAAATAGAATTGAAATGAAACTTTATGGCAGCATTTTCGTTTGAAAAGTGAAATCATGAGGAAAAACAGAGAGAAAAAGATAAAAAGAGAGGATACAAATGCTTGAGAAATAAAAATGAAATTGTTTGAAAATTACTGACATTTCCATTTAAAGTTAGGAAATGTTTTTTCTAATGTTTTAATATTTGTGCCTCAACAATGTTCCTTCATGCTAATAGGAAGCACAATTAAAGATAATTATGTTACACTGTAAAGAGCATGCTCTCTTCTTTTCTCTGAACAAGATATATGTGTTAGTCATTAATTTGAAAGTTTTCTTTAAATATTTACATCTGACACACTAATCGTAATGTCGCTTTGAAGTTTCACAAAGAACTTGTTAGAAAAGAACACGGTGAACGCAATTAGTCTCTTCCATAATATGATCTTCACGATAAACTTGGTGGCGTAAGTCCTTATTCTAAGGATAGAATTAAAATGAAATTTTTTTATAAGTAATTTAAAATTTGTGACATCCTAGGTGTACAAAAACCACTGATACTAATTTTTCTTTCTTAATTATACTGCCTAGAGGCATCCACTATTATGGTGACCTATACATTTTAATTAACTTATTATTAATACTTGTTTTGACCAAGAGTTGACATTTTAATAATTACAAATTATTCATCACTTTAAAATTTTAGTAACATCAACATTAATTTTTATATGGACTAGCCTCTATTTCTAGTCAAGTTACCCCTTAATTCTATTAATTGCAGATCCGATGAGTAAGAACTTAAAGCTATAGACTTACGAACATTCTGAGAACAACTTAGCATACAGCATAATCATATACATGTACATTTTTTTTCATTTCATGTCCACAATTACTTGACTTTAGCACTAATACACAAGTTAATTCACTTAACGTGATTGATTCAATTCATTAATTATTCTAAGAGACCACTGTTCAAAGTTCACTACGCACTTTGATCACACATCATTTCATCAATGCGTTAAGATTGAAAATGCACAAAAAATGAATCACGAAATATTTACGAGCTCGTATTTTCTAAAAAGGGGTGATTAAGGGATACGTACCAAATGTAGCTCGTTGCACATAGACAAAGGATTCTGTTACGTTATTCAGTACTCCTTGACTTCTCTGTTATGCTTTGCGTTAATGTTCCTGGGCTTCAGTTTATGCCATGCAATGAAAATGCTCATCTCTCCTTTTGAAGCTAGGATAAAATATCTCCAAAGTAAATCTGGTCGGTTATGAGCAATGATATCTAAAACGACTGGATCGCTGACCCTATGCGCAGTCGGCAATGAGAAGTAAATCCAAAATACGTCATAAATGCTCTCTTCAGGTCATTGACTAGTAGCGTCAGGTGGCCTAAAAAGCAAGGTTAAATCCCCCATAAACGCTCATAAATTGACTAGTAGATTAAATCCCTGAAAAACGCTCATTCCTCATAAGCGATCCCTTCAGGTCATTGACTAGTAGCTTCAGGTGGCCTAGAATTACGGACTCAGTTCTCTCTCCCAGTGAGTCAGCGATCCAGTTGTTTTAGATATTGGTATGAGTTACTCCAAATAAAGCAATAAGCAATCATTCCATTTCAAATATTAAGGCAATATGCAATGTTACCTCTTGTTTCAGTGGATTCCCAAAATGGCCGTTAGCGTTCGTGGATCCTGGTGCTGAGAAATTCTTCATGACCTTGTTCCTTGACTTCGTTGAACACGTCTTTATAAGAGCTGATAAAAATTTATTCACTAGAATGAACTAAGTCCAGAAGCTCGGACTATGAATTCTTGTCTACTCAGAAACGGTGTACGACTTTCATATCAATCATATTTTCCAGTTACTCCGTCCCTCTCTCTCCGAACCTGTGACTTCTTGATTTCCTCTTCTTCTTCAAAAGTTTCTTTTTCATTCTGTATCTTAATTATTAAAAGCTTTAGCAAAAATCTACGTATAAGATTGCACGCTTGGTCTGTACCTTACTGCCAGCGTCTGTGCATTAATAAATTTTCCGTTGGAATTTTCTTCCGTGTTCAGCTTAGCCCGCGCTGAAATGGGGAACTTTAATTATAACTACATAATTATAGCTGTATGAGAAACAGGTGGTACCTGCTGTTGTAGGATATTCCAGGAATAATGGTTGTGTACCGCTGCACAATATAATCTGCTTGGCCTATGATAAATTTTCATTCGTTAGCGAATTTCATCATTTGCATACTCAATTTCGTTTTCCATTTTTTTTTACATACAAAACTGTTTTCTATTTTTTACATCTTCGCAAAGCCATACAAAACGGTTAGAATCCAATGAAGTTATTCTCCAACTTTAGGTTTGGAATTGAAAACAAGTGTCCCTATGAATTATGAATATATGAAAATTTTTGAGTATTCCTTTTCAAGCTCAAAAGTTCCATTACTGCTCATTATTTCAGCAGTTTTGCTCTAAATCAATAAGCATAATGAAAGCGTTATCGGCAAAACCATTCACGAAGACATAAAAAATTCTTCATTCAAAATTAATTTAAATGTTAGAACAAAAAAAAATGCTCTATGCTTTTGCCTTCTACAGGTTATTCTAATGAAAAGATTTTTCTATATAAACCCATTGAATTAACTTAAAAAACAACGTTAAAAGGCCTCTCTTCGCTCTTTCTAATCGGTCTCAAATGCTTTCGCCAACCTCTTTAAGAAGAACCTTAATTGGAAGGCGCATGTTCATAATTCGCAATGCAAATTAGCCGGTCCGTGTTAAAGGACCATCGCAGTGTTGTGAGTTTCAACCAGTCGTTTAAATCCTAAATTTGCAGTAATGAACTTCCAGTGCGGATGAAAACATTCTTCAGAAGTGAAAACGTTTCAAATAAGCCCTAATTCCACTCCTGAAAGAAAGAAGAAAGGATTTATGAATGAGGCCAAATTAAAGCAGTTTCGTCTTCCTAATGGAACTGCGTCATTAAAAAAAAAACGATGCAAAGGACATAGGCAGAGAGGTAAAAGCATATTTTACAAGATATGGGATCTTAAAAGAACAAGTGAATGTCATAACATTGTAAATTAGTTTAAATAATTACTTAAATTACATGTCCAGGAGACCGAAAAGTCGGTAAATTGTCTTTTCTTCCAAGAAAGCATTTCCTCTTATGCCAAGTTAATTACCTTTCGGAGAATAACGCAAATCAATATAATATAAACTTAGAGTGGTTCTAGGAAAATGGCCAAGGCTATTTAACAATATACGACACTCAACAGAATCAGGACACGGTTATACAAGACACTGATATTGTGAGAGTTCCACTGTACGCTACTTCTCAAGTTCTGAAATGCTGTATTGGAAATGCATGCTATTTTTTTCAATAGATTTGAGCAGTATGGGATAAACTTCTTTGTTCACAGTTCCTACATGTAAATTAGAAGGCCGCACCCGAACCAGGAGAAACAATACCAAACATTATGTGCTATCAAACTTACTTGTGGCACAAGTTAAATACCTCGGCCAAATATCCCTCTTCTGGTATTCTCCACATTTAACCATCTTTTACCATGATCCATTGTTCCGTAAAAAACGTCTCCAATGTTAAAGGTTCGAATTTATTGGATCTTCACACAGTGTGTTAAAGTTCGGTTAGTTATGATTATGTAAATCCTTCTGTATGAGCTTTGAAAAGCCAAAACTTCACAGCTCTCGACGAATTGTCATACGGAGACATCTTTGAATTCGTTAGGAATATTTTTGGCGATTCCATACGATTCAGTTTTACCACCCTTTTCAGCTTTCATCTTATCGCTGTGTGTCAGTTCGCATGACTCTACTGGTAAACTCTACTAGGTCGTCATTGACATTTCCACTTCATAATTATATCATTTTTGGTGCAACGGCACATAGGTAATATCAAAGAAACTTCACGAATACATTTTCCGCAACGGTCACACCAATCACTGCCCAATCTTTAAAATCTTTAGCTCACATTTTCCTCCCGTGTTAAGGTGCGTTCCCATAGCTCGCTTTTTGCGTGAAACTTGAAGCTTTAAGCGTTTTGCGTGTGATTTTTCAAGCTCAGGCTATCCTAAACACCAAGCTTATATGCGCTAGTTGCGTGAAGCAAGAGGATTTTCAAGCTGTTTTTGGCTTCAAGCGTATATCTAGCTCAGTTTGATTTTAAAGCAACTTGCTGCTTGGAAATGACCAAAGCACATGCGCGCTACACACCTTTCCCTGATGACTGCAATGGATGAGCATCATAGGAGTCGCTATTATAGTGTGAATATAAAGGAGAAAAAGGAAAGGAAGAATTCCACGATTTGTATTCGATGATTTGTTTGAAGAATATCTTCATTTTATTATTATCTCTTCTTTGAGTATTATAGCATGTTTTAAAAAATTTTATTAATAATTTATTAATGATTTATTTCATTTATTTTATTTATTTAATTTAATTTATTTATTTATTATTTTATTTATTTTATCACATTTGATTGAATTATTTTATGTTTTAATTTGTTATTTTATATTTCTTTTTATTTTATTTTCATTTTATTTTAATTTATTTTATTTTATTTTATTTATTTATTATACAGAGTCGAGTCACTGAATTCTGACCGCCACGTAGGTATATGTAAAACGGGGGGGGGGGAGGGAATAAGGTGTTGGGAGGATTTAAAGATAGTCTCAAGGGAACTTTTGGACAGCAATAGTCGCCGTCATGGGCAAAGTATGCAACCTAAAAGGCCT
>JAHWFO010057283.1:5040514-5075757 GCA_023313115.1 Rhysida immarginata | reverse complement strand
CCGTTAATGGACGGGGTAAGCGGCGCTTGCGACGGCTAGTTACATGACCATCATACAGCCCGAATGAACGAGGAAGCTATCGAAAACAACTGCGCTACGCGCAGTGCTGCGTGTTAGCCTTCACAACAGACGTCTGGTTCCAGCACCCATGTTGACAAATGTGCATCGCAAGAAACGACGTGCGTTTGCATTGCAGTTACAAACATTGGATTTTAGACTAGTGGAAAAAGGTTGTATTTTCTGATGAGTCGCGTTTTCTACTGCATCGTATCGATGGGCGCTGGCGTATCTGCCGGGAGACATCCGAATACAAAGTGCCCGAAATCAATGTTGGGCGGCAACAAGCTGGAGGAGGCCGTGTAATGGTCTGGGGCATGTTTTCGTGGCATGTTTTGGGTCCGTTACTTCCTGGAAGGTACCGTCAATAGCTATGCACATTTATCCATCGTTGCCGACCAGGTGCGTCCTACTTGGCAACTGTGCATCCTGCGAATGATGGCATCTTTTAACAGGATAATGCCACATGCCACGTGGCCAAAATTTGCCGTACATGGTTCGAGGAGCATGAGGATGAGTTCCACTTACTACCCTGGCCTCCAAACTTCCCAGATCTTAATCCTTGCGAGGATATGTGGGAAAATCTGGATCGACACATCAGGCTGCGAGACCCTCCACCACGGAATCCTCATGGGTTACGTGATGCTCTGCTGTTTGCATGGACACAGATACCTGCTGCCACCTTCCAAGCACTCATTGATCCATGCCTCGTCGCCTAGCTGCTGTTTTGGCTGCAAAAGGAGGCTATTCGGGTCGTTAGATAGGTGGTCATAATTCAGTGACTCGACCCTGTATATAATATTCATTAATTTTATTTTATTATATTAAATTGTTATTAAATTCATTATATTTATTTAATTGATATTTTACCAGTCTTTTTATTAATTTGTGTATTATTTTAATTTATTTATTACTTAAGTTTATTTATTTAATTAATAGGTCTGTTCATTTAAATTTAGTTGGTTTTGTTTTATTTTATTTATTTATTCCATTTTTTGTAGTGTCATCGAAAATAAAAATAAATATTACGTTTTGCTAAATTTGAAATATTTTATCCTTTTTTACAAAATGCTTTTTTAGATTAATTATCAATAGCTTCTTAAAATTAAACTCCTTTTCTGTAACCAATAATGTTTTCGTGTATTGAAGGCGCCATGTTTTTTGGAATTCCCGCCTGCGATTTCTCGCGAGACACATTAGCTATGGGATACCTTCAACGCCAGCTTTGCTTTAAAAGCTTAAATCAACTGCTACATTTTTTCTAGCGAGTAGAATTTGCTTCAAAGCTCAAGCTTCGCTTTAAAGCTCTAGCAAGCTATGGGAACGCACTTTTACCGTTTCAGCTTTGCCCATCTGCGTTTTTTTTTTTAATACCTATGTGAGTATCCGTGATAGAATGGATTGATAGAAATTGCCTTTGCCGCAAACGCTTGAAAAAGTTTCAACTTTGCTAATGGACGGACGATCGTCATCCAATCACAATCGAGCATTGGAGCACGTGCCCAAAAAGAAAAATGGCGGACGATGAAATTACCACTGCTGGAGGCCTAACTGTACATAATTATTAAAAATGGAGAAATATTTTGATTAATTAAACTTTATAAGAACGGTTCTGAAGATTTTAATTTCTTTTAAGAAACACGATCGGCATTTCAATAACGTCGATAGCATCGAAGTCGGCGAAGTTCAAAATGTTATTCCTGTAGCTCTTCCAAACTGCGCACACGAGAATTTTTTTTTTTTTTTAATATTATAATCCAATACGTCCATCCAGGGCCTGTATGGCCAGAGGCCGTAGAGTTGGGTCCCTGGATGGGCCTGGATTAACGACTGCTGTATGATGGTCGCAGCAGCCGGGGGAGGGGGGGGGGGGTAAAGATCGTGGCTCACTGATGGTCGCCCATGCAGTGACTAGCCGTGCCGATATTGCTTAACTTCTTGAAGTTAGTGTTCAGTGAAAGCCACGAGGCCACGGCCTCCCCCCCTGAATTGTAAAAAGAATGTTAATAGGATTAGAATATTAAGTGTTTGCATTATAATTTTATAGCTGTGCTTTCACAACAAATTATAAATGTAATCATGCGAGAGAGAGACTGGTGCACTCTACTAGTATGTAGACTCTACTATACCGGTTCGCACTCAAGAGCGACCTCGTAATGGGCTCTATGATTGGTTGATTTAAATTCGAGTACCTCACTGCACGCCATCCATCCATGAAATGAGCGTGAAACGCGAATGCACACAGTTTCTCCAGGCGCAATGTAATATTGAAAAAAAATTAATTGCTATTCAAGGGTGATTCAAAAATTACTGTGGAGTATTGCATGAAAACGTGTACAGAGGGCGGTAATAACAAAATGGTGCTGATAACGGGACAGCGTGTGTTCATAGTGGAGAATGTGTTCCGGGACGCTGGCAAATACACAGAAGAGGTTCGGCAGCTGTTTCAAGAGTCGTTCATTTCTAGCATCTATTGTGAGTGGATTCCGCCTCTGACCAGCCACTGCACAGTAACTTTTGAATCACTCTTTATAATGACAGTTATATTAATCCATTAATTTCAGGGATTTGTTAAAATTTAATTAGCATTAAATTAATCTTTTTAAAATAGTCCAAGGTTCTAATGAAGTCATTTCCAAAGAGACTACACGTATTATTATGCGCACTCTTATTGAAGTAAAGAATGCGATATGGGCTAACCAATCACGGAGCCCATTACGCGCTCGCTCTTGAGTGCGAACGCGGTATAGATAGTGCTGCGGCTCTCTCCCTCTCTCACCGGTACTTGACGCGCCAATGGGAACAATGATCCCCTTACGGCAAAGAGATGAGAGGATAGACGCATTGCCCGATCAGTCCATGAGGCATTAGAATCGTAATGACTGTAAAATCTATCAGAAGAGTCAAAAAGATAAGTGCATCCACTATAAGCGTTATGTTCACTAAACATACGGCAAAAATTTAAGGGGTGATCCTTTGGGTTATTTTAAGAATCTTTTGTCCTTTGATGATTTTCGGAATGCCGCTTTGTTTCGAAGATATAGAGCGATAACGGTTTTTCCTATTAAAGGAAACTTTTTTTTAAATCATTCTCTTCATTAATTGCACTTTTACTTTAGGCGATCGTTTTAATTAGCGTGAAAGATTTAAAACAAAGGGGAAAGTTGAATCTAGAGTCCACAAGTTTGATGATGATGATTGGCCTGAAGGAGAGAGAGAGAGAGAGAGAGAGAGAGAGAGTGGTGGTTCATAGACCTGTAGGTTCGAGTCGGTCGGCCCCCATTAGGCGTCGATTACATTGGGGCCGAGTGTTTCTGCCACTGCCACTGATGACTTCACGTACAGGAAACACGAAAGCCGTGAAAGCAGAGTTGAAATTGCGATTCGTTTTGCTTAATGAACTGCCGTAACCGAGTTCGATGCGTCCTTAGGGTCATTTGCAAAAGTCGGGCGAACGTCAACTTTACAAACACCCGTCCTCCGTCACGAGAAATAAAAGAAGGTGTCGCTCTCCTTAACGCGAAAATCAACTTGTTTCGGAAACGGCCAAAGCACCCTCTCGCTTTCCGTAAACCTCCGCTCATTTCAAGGGTTTCATTACACATCTGTCAAATAAATCCACAAGAATATATATTTCCCCTCCTCTTTGCTCTCTTTTTTCCCTTTCCATCGCAACCATTTTAGCCGTTTCGCATTACGACATAACTTCTTTTTACGATTTCCAGCTTTTACTGCTTCATTCTGTGACGCAAACGAGTATTTTAATAACGAAAAGGTTTTAAGATGATAACGCGTATCTTTTTCTCTTCATATAAGAAAATTTGTTTAAGTTTCTTTATTCTTTAATCTTAATAGACTAATCTTTTTATATCCTTCTGCCTGCTTTCCATCATAACATAATATGTATTCTCCTGAAGTATTTATTTTTTCCTAAATATGCAATGAGCATTATAAAATACAAGGTGTAACGTAAATGCTCATCACCTTTCAGTCGTAAATAGCTCGACAACCGTTGGGCGCAGGTCAATGAACCGCACAGCATTTGAAAGAAGAGAACGTCAAGTTTTTGTTCAATGCCGGTAGAGGTCTTTACGATGCATCTGGAAGACGAAGAGAGGTCCCGTCTGTTACTGTCAAAATGCGAACGCACAACGCAAAGGTTTTTTGTGACCACCTCGATCCCAATACATCACTGTTTGTGACTTCTTCTTGTGGGGATACGTAAAAGACCTTGTTTTTGTCCCCCCTTTCCGGCAAATCTGGAGGAGCTGAAAACTCGAATAATAGCTGCCATTCGCGAAGTGATTCCAGATATGCTTCATAAAGTATAGGAGGAATATGATTATCGACTTAAAATTATTGCAAACATTTCAATATGTCGCTCATCTCTGTATCTTTATGTTAAATTTCAATATAGATTTTTGAAATGTGATGAACCTTTCTGTTACACCTTTATATTGTGTGCTTCCTCGATTAATACCGAAAGTTGAATACGTTACAACTGAAAGATATAAATAAGTAATAGTGTGAGAGCGATAGACAGAGGCTATAAATGCAGCCAAGCACCGTCTCGACGTTGGAAGATTGTCCAGGGAAAGAAAGAAATATTTTTCATTCTTTCTGGGATAGTGGAGATTACCTAGTCCAAAACTCTTATTTAATGGGATGCATAAAGCTTATGGAGAAAAAAGAAGGTAATAAATCAAAATTGAATTTTTTTTACAAATTGGACTTAATTTGCTTCTTTTTCAGTTATGTTGCTAAAGGGAAGAAATCTCGCCGTTCCTATCCCTTCCAGTATCATGCCAGAGTGAATGGAATTGATGTTGTCATATGCAAGAAAATGATTTTGTCACTCCATGAAATACTTAGTATTTACGCTCTAATTAAACGAGCACCTCCTCCCGTCTTTATTTGCGTGAAGTCCTTTGTTGAGTTCATTATCGAACGATTTGTTTTGAAACATTTCATCATTCTTGTGACTTCCGAGTGTTACACTCGACGGTCATTTTCTTTGGCCTACCAATTCGTATGTTGCTCTCTGAGATTTCCACTTGATAATGATATTTACAGTTGAACGGGGTATTTGACAGAAATCTCGCGTAGAACCAATCTCAATTAGCATTAATTTTACGTTATAATCATTCATGACACATCATTCCAATTTGTTTGATATATTACATGCCATATCTTAGCATTGAAAATTCCAATGCACCACAATGGTTCCACTAAACGAACACTTTCCTATAGATAGACCTGACTTCTATGACTCTAGTACCTTTTGTTCTAAAGCTATTTGACTCTTTCGGAATTTCCTCTAAATCCAGTATAAGTGGTGTACGAATGCGGTTCGTATGTTTTACAGCTTGCTAGCCTTGCCTAACACGGAGAGCGCACGGAGCAGGCTGTCTTGAAAGGACCAGACCCTTACTCTTAGTCACATTTAACAGTGGCCAATTGCGTAAGAAATGAATTATATGTGGAATCCTAAAATAATCTATGACAACCACTTGTGGGAAGAACAGTTCAAGACGTGCTTTCCTGCTACAAATGTAAATTAACTCAGACTAAGTTTTCTTCAGCTTATGAAAACATCATGGCGTACATATCATCTTGGGATAAAGCATTTTCTTTAGCAAGCTATGTTTGGCTGTGATGTTAAAGTCAGTTCAGCGTCGTCATGCTTACCGAAAGATACCGGTGATGATTATGGAAGTGAAGATGACAAAATGATAAATGTAGCGCCTAAACGAAATATCGAGATGAGCAAAAACGATATTTGCCAGAAGCCAGAAATGGTGGCAAGCGTGAGAATATGGTGAAGACGAAAGACCAGAAAAGTTAAGCATCGAGAAGAACAAAGAAGGGGAAGGAACTAGCAGGAAGAAAACGCTCAGACTCTCTGAACCTTTATGATAAAACATACAGAGAAAGGAGAATGTGTGAACTTTGTGAGGGGGACGAAAAAAATTATTGATCATAAACTTAAATCCAAAGATAATTTGAAGTTTTTAATCCTAAAGTATGAATTGCATGTCTAATTTCACTTTCCTTTTTGCTCAAATGTGAAATATCCCAGATGTAGATAGGGGAAGAGGATATGTTGGCAATGTTCTTGCAGTAGCAGCTTAAATTCACGATATAGGGCTCTATAAGCTAGGAAGCGGAAATGTGCCAAACGCATTTCTAGGAACCTGTTTGAGACAAATTTCGGGTCAGTTTAAGCAGAATATCACTAGACGGGAAATCGAATAGTAATTCCTCAATCATTATCAAGTTATTGAAACTAAACTGTACCACCAAAATAAAGTTAATGCAATAATTCTGAATTTATGGATAATAATCTAGAAATAAGAGGATTAGATAAAATTTTTATTATATGTAAAAAAAAAATTTCCCAATCAAACTGGCTAATAAATTGCGTCCAATAAAATTGATTCGATTGAATTAGATTTTACATTCTCTTCTCTTCTTGCTAAAGTTTGTGAAGCCTAACATTTCATGTCTTCTGCGTGAATAATAAAATTTTAGAATGAAATTAGGGTAGTTAATATAAGATGTGGCCACACAAAAGAGCGAGGAAAGCTCTCACCATTCTCATTAATAACAAAACGGCCTAAATATTAAACTTTAAGAGCGCTTTTACCTGTTAGTCTTTTAGCATTTACAATTTTTAAGTTCATTATAGTCCAAATATTCTGCATAGTAAACGAAACTCAGAGAGAATATGTTGATTCTCTTTCACAGTTCCTTTAATAATTTGTGTTGAAACATTGTGCTTTTCACTTGAACTATCTCCTTGCACGGAACCTGAATGTGTGAATAAGAATGCGGTTTCCGACCAAGAGTCATTGAACGGAGCCAAATGAGATTTTCGTTTTCACCTTTAAGCTCCGGAATCATCGAACTGAGACGCAAAGGAAACTTCCATTTCCGCTTGTAACGTAGAGAAATTATTATCTTAATCAATAATGTCGTCCAGTGATGTATTGTTGACACTCCGATTGGTGCTCCGTGAACCAAGGGGTTTCCTCGAAAGAATTGGGTAATAACTTATTTTATTCCCTGCGCCAATATTCCAGAGCTCGGTATCACATGTGCTTCCTTTAGATTAATAACCCGCCATTTCAGACCTTGTATACTTGGCTTGGGACGCTTAAAATGTCACAGTTACGTGATGGTCATTAATATAAAGAACCTGTTTTCAGCTATCATATAAATTTTCCACTTTTTTCTCCATCTTAAATAATCCTGAAAGCAAATTAAGCAAGAGAATTTAAAATATTTTAACGTAATTATATTTATCACACGCATTTTTAAAAGCTTACTGTCTTTATAGCATGTTTAGTTATTCATTTATTCAAAAAATCTCTATTCATAAAGATTTTTTCTTATATGAAAATTAATATTTACGAAAGCAGATGGGCCTGAAGGCGAGATACAATCACTAACGTCCTAGATCTCCAGACAACCACCACTCGCCCGTTTTTAGTTGGGATCATCTGAAATCTGTCGGATTGTTTGGTTGTTTGGTTCATTAGGTCTTTGGGCGCATCACCATCTAGGTAATTTTGCGCCCTTTTACATAACTAATATTTTGACTCATTCTGTGATAATTCCACATGACTATTAAATTTACTCATTCTTGAAGCATGGATATTCTCTCTAAGCCGGCAGATTTCGAAGACGTCCAGTAATTGAATGGAAATAAAAAAAGTTATATCCTTACGAAAGTGTCACATAATACCTGGTTCACTTTATAAAATTCTAATGGTTGGTAAATTCTAAACAAACACGAACTACTCAAAAATTTCATCTTCAACCCCTTAAGTTAACCACGGTTTACGGTTGGTTGGTTTGTTTGTTTGTTTGTTTGTTTTGTTTGGTATTAACGTCCTTTTCAACTGCTATGGTCATTTCAGGACGGCGTTATAGGGGCCGCAAATTTTGACTCGCAAGGGTTCTTTAACGTGCAGCCGGCAAACGACTACACGGGACCAACGGCTTTACTTCCCTTCCGAAGGAAGTGCGTGATCTCAGGATTTACCCCTGAAAAATCCTCGTCGTCCTCGGCCGGGATCGAACCCGCGTACTCGGGCATCAGAGGCGATCACGCAACCTGCTGAGCCACCGAGGCCGATGGTTGGTTGGTTTATTAGAAATTTTGGCGTCGACTACTAAGGTCATTTTGCGCCTTTTACACAAGTTATATCTGTACGCAGCCCGGGACAAACACAAACATCCATGCCCACGGCGGGATTCGAACCCCACGACCAGGTGGACTCGAGAACAAGAAAGCCTACGCCCTAGCCCTCTCGGCCACCTGGCCGGCCACGGTTTACGGCGACAACAAATTTCCGTAGAGCAGTACTGCCATTGTATGTGATAAATTTATGGAATAATACAGGGTGTCCGAAAAGTATTTTTAAATTTTTAAAAACTCGTAAAAAATAAACAAGGATATGCATTTAAGGTTTTTTTTATTCATTAAAAAAATTATAAAAGTTTTTTTTTTAAATGAAGTAAACAGTAGATGGCGCTTCAATCTGTGAGAACTAACGAACTGAAAGTCGAATTACAAGGCCTATCGAAACTGCGTATTCTTCAAAGGTTAGAAAGCTTAGAATTTGGTTAGAAATCTCTTATCGACTTGGTGTGGCGGGTGTGACTAACGGTGCGCTTATTGAAATGGTTTCAAACATTGTCAAAAAAACTTTGACACTTTCTTTACTGAACACAAAAAAAAAACGTAACTGCATATCCTTGTTTCTATCTTTTTAATGATTTTCTAAAATTTTTAATGATTTTCGGACACTTGTATTTTATTTTTCACATTAAAATTGATCTTGGAGTGTGGAATGCCAGACTGTTCGACATAATCGCCAACATACTGGCAGGTAATAGAGAAAGGGGTCGTAATATGGACCCTTCTTTTGTTTTCAGCCGATAAAGCTCAGAATTTCCGTTATTTTCATCCATTGTTGGTATGGATATATTAAGTAGCATGCCATTTAAAAGTTCTGAAGCGATGAGTTGTTTATCATTACCTAGTTGAACGCAATAACGAGTTTTTCATGAAATATGAAAACTCCCTCTGAATAGAACACGAATAGAATATGGTTTCATATTGCCATTAGTTATAGAGTTTTGCTAGTTGGTTATACACTGAGTGAACATATTATTACGACCACCTGACATGTTTATGCAAATGCGCGCACGGACGTCGCCACAATGTTGCTAGCGGGCCGGACCAATATAAAAAGGGAAGCTGAGTGTTGTCGACAACAGTAGACGTGTTCCATTCTTCAACTATGGGTAAACGACGCGATTTAACAGCCTTCGAACGCGGGATGATTGTAGGTGCTCGGAGCTATGGAGCGAGTATCAGCGAAACAGCAGCATTCGTGGGGTGCTCAAGAGCAGCCGTCGTTAAAGTATTTAAAGACTGGACTGTTAGCCGGAAGACGGGGTCTGAACGTTCGTGTTGTGGCCGCCCGCGGATGGTTGATGATCGGACAGAACGGAGACTGTCACGACTGGTAAAGGATAACAGAAGGGCAACTGTGCATCAAATCACTGCTGACCTTAATCAGGGGTCCTCCAAAACGGTCTCTGAATTCACTGTCCGCCGCACACTGAATCGCATGGGATACGGAAGCCGAAGACCTGTCCGCACACCTTTGCTGTCTGCAGCCAACAAGCGGAAACGACTCCAATTCTCTCAGGAGCACAAGGACTGGACCATTGAACAGTGGAAACAAATCATGTGGTCTGACGGGTCACGATTCCAGTTACAGACGGCCGCGTGATAATCTGGCGGAAACAGCACGAAAGCATGGACCCCGCATGCATGAGTACAACCCTTCAGGCCGGTGCGGGCAATGTTATGATCTGGGGAATGTTTTCCTGGCATGCGTTAATACGTGTTGAACAACGTCTGGGTGGCACAGCATACCTCCGTATCGTCGCCGATCAAGTGCACCCTGTCATGTTGATGGTGTACCCCAATGGAGATGGCTACTTCCAGCAAGACATTGCGCCATGCTACAGAGCTCGTATTGTGCAGGAGTGGTTCCAGGAACATGATGAGGACTTTACCTTACTTCGGTGGCCCCCACAATCCCCAGATCTTACACCAATTGAGCATTTGTGGGACGAAGTCGAACGAACCATCAGACGGCTGGATCCACCACCGTCCAATTTAGCACAACTAGACAGAGCTATCCACCACGCATGGTGTCAGATTCCTCCCACCACCTTCAAACATCTCGTGGATCAATGCCACGAAGAATCACCGCAGTGTTAAAGTCAAAAGGTGGCCCAACGAGATACTGAAAGGGTGGTCATAATATGCTCTCTCAGTGTATGTGCGATAAGCTGGTGGAAGTTTGTGATTTCATTCTACTGAGGATGGGAGATTTAATGAGAATACTAGTTTTCGATGTGATGCTAGTGCTTCTCATAAATTAATCTAAGTAGTTAAGTATAGTACAATAACAAAAAAAATCAAAAGTAGATAAAATACTGTATAAATTTCTCCAAAAAAAAAGCCAATTCCAAGCCTATTTTCAGTAAAATAAAAAATTCTTAAACCATTAAGTTTATCCCTAATAATACAAACATCTAAATAGATAACTCAATTAAACTGAAGCCCTAACAACCAGATATCACAAAATCAGTATATAATATTATCTCAGGCTGTTGCTATATAATTGGGGAAATAATGAAGGTAATACGGGCCACCTTAATGGAAATACGCAGGAAATATGAACCACCTTAACGATTTCAATAAAAAGGAAATATATTCACAAAAAATGAAATTATTTATTATTAGAACAATAATAAGTATTAGGATCGTATTAAAATATACATTGAAGAGGACAAAAATAGAGTTCAAGATTATCGTAAAAAGTTGATAAAAAGTAGAAAAGTGGATGAAAGTATCATAAAAAAACATCATGAAAAGAATCTTAAAACCTAACGACAAAAGTCACAAACTTAGACATCTCTGCACCTCGGATCCGTATTATCATCCTCAACTAAAGGTGTCCTTATTACAGTTATGCCATCTTGAAAATAATAATTGCTTACCACCAAACTACTGAAAATAGTTGGGCTCTAATTACGGAATTAAAAAGCCTGAGACTTCTAGTCTAACATTCAACATTGAAAAAAAAATGCGTATTTCACAACAATGGTATGAAATAGAAAAAGTCGCCTGTTGCATGGTTCTCCTTGAGATGTAGTTCCAGTCATAGCTGCCAGGATGCACTACTCTAATAGCGAGAAACAACCCGGGTCCATATTACCCGTGGGGTGCATATTACCATCGGATAATGTTTACTCAACTTATATTTATCGAATGAGAATTTGAACTTAATAAAATTTTACCTTGTGGTCTAATTTCTCCAATGCGATGCCCACTTGCAAATAGAATAAAGTTTGAAATTTAGAAAAACTGTAATTTCACTGCTGTTGATGATATAGGCGTTTAATGGGAAAACATCATTTTCTAATTGAATTAATTTGTTGCAATTCCTCTCTTTTCATTTAGGCTATAAAGACACTCTTAAGCATTTAAACGAGCAGAATTTATTTACTTATACATCGAGCTAATGAAAGGAAATCAATACATTGATCCTAGTTTTACTTATTGTCCATTAATTTTCGAGGCGCTGGAATACCTATTGAGTGGACCCATTAAGTATTTTATGAACACCCGTGTGATTAGCAATTTGAAAAATTGATGTCTCTACTAAAGCTATCACAAACACAGGAGAATAATTACAACGAAATGGAACCTAACACTAATGAATTTCATAATCACATCTTCACTGAAGTAGCCTAACCAATTCGCTTCTGTAGTTAACAATGTCAACCATTAAATAGAACGGAAAATACAACGTATCAAGAGGTGTCATTAAATTGATTTATTTATTTAGGGATGTGAAGGAATGCTCTTATTGAATGTGGAAAATAATGACGTAGAGAGAGAGAGAGAGCGTAATTCGTATGCAAGTTTTCGTTTCCCTGGAAAAATATGGAAACATTTCCCTTATGTATGTGTGTTTGTGTGTGAGTGCGCTGTTCTTGAGCGAAATGCAGCCAACGCTAATAGACGTGTCTTTATAGCCACTGAACCTGACTTAAGCATTCTTTTCCAAAACACATCATCCGTACGTGGATCCAGCCAAAGATTTTCGGCTCGGTAGAATAGAAAGAGGGAGGGGATTGAGAGAATGGAAGAAAAACAATGGCAATGGTTGAGCTTTCGCATCATTTGCCCGTGCGACTCAGCCTGAGAGCGGGCGAGGTGGAATGAGGAGAGGAGGAAAGAGAAATGTGGAAAAAGAAGAGAAAGAAGGATGCACAGAAAGGCTGGTGGATGGTGGTTGGGAATCCGAACCCAGGCTGTAAATGTGGCCTAACGCAAACACCGCGAAATTAATTATTGTACAAAATGAAACTCACGGTTCACCTAACAATGCAAAAGTGAAAGGAAAACGGGCAATGAAGGAGAGCGATTTTTGGGTGCAAAAAAACTTTGGAAAAGATAAAAATTGCTCCAAGTAGGGTAAAATCTCCAACTTTCTGCTGCGGATAAAATAACAAAACGCATTAATTTCCGGTTTCGAAATGTTATATGTCCAGCTAAAGGCTATTTTTGCAAGAAGGGGAAAATAGAAGGAAAAAAATTTAATATAAAGCCAAATAAGTCCATGTTTTTTTTCCTTAGAAGATTAAAAAATATACTTAGGGAATTAAAAAACGAAGGCACTTTTCTCTCTTTTTACGGTAAAGAAAAAAAACGAAATTAAAATTTTGGTCACATATAATTTTATATTAAAAAACACATTATTAAAAGTAAGAGGGAAAAAATCCTAAGTCCATAAGCTGACAAGAATTTTTATTGTTTTTTTATTTTACCAGTTTCTATTCCAGTCTTTCTTCGTTATTCTCTTTCTTTAAGAATGTAATGAAATTTAATTAAAAATTTAGTCTGTTTCCTAATTTGTTGGTCAGGTGAACACTCAAAGTTACACTTAAAGTTTTATAATAAAATTTCACACACATGTTTGTTATCATATTTCATTATATTCGCATTTTATTTGGAAACAAACAACTGTATAATTTCAGATGTAAAGGGAAAAAACGAGCTTTTTACTGGACCACCAGTGTTAACCAAGATTTTGGACCACCTCTTCATAGTGTTAACAAGATTTTGGACCACCTCTAGATTTGAGTTATACCAAGCTTTATTGATTGCTATTTTCAGGTAGTCTACGGTGTCATACTGCCGACCATCTTCATAGACGTTTCGTACACTTATCTCCAACAAGTTCTCAGATGGATTTAAATATATCCAGTTAGGTTGACTTTTTTGGATGCTAATAATTGTTTTGTGGCAGTGAAACAATAACACGATGCATTATCTTGCTATAGAATCCTCAAATCACCGCAGATTTCAGGTGCATAGAGCAAAGCAGAGTTTTTAAGATCACCTGATACATTCTCCTGTTCATTTTGAACGTGATAAAAGCGAGAGGAGTTGTTCCATTTTTTGTGATTTTGTGATCTTGTACTTTTCTATCAAGCAGTAAATCTATATTCTCTCTCATAGCATAATATAACTAACCTTTGGCTTCATTTACAATTTCTGATAATTTTTGTTCATTTTGAAGTAGGAAACATTTGTCCACTAAATAGGAAACGAGGGTTTTCCCAAAAAGCTCGTTTTTTTTTATTAATATCTGAAATTATACGTTTGTTTTTTTCAAAGTACAATGTGAACATGATGAAGCAAAATAATAAACGCGCGTGTGAATTTTTATCATAGAATTCTTAGTTTTTTTAGTTTAAGTTTGAGTGTTCACCTGTCCACTGAAATAGAAAATAGACTATAATTTATTTATTTCTTTATTCATATAATCTAAAGGGAGATACAAGTCGCCCCTACCAAGTATGGCGGGGGCCGACGAGGTAGGTCCCTGGATGGGGAACAAAGATACAATTCTTGATAATTTATATCACAAGTTTTAAAAAATGGAGGGGAATGGTGAGGGGCTGGAGTTAATTAGGTGAGGGTGTAGAGAGGAAGTTCTTTAGACGGGATTTGAAAATATTGGTTCTTGGTGATGGGGTAAAGTGGACCTAAGTCTATTGCCGGCGATAGAGATACTCTTGAGCTGGTAGTTACGTCTAATATGGGCGATTAGGAAGCAATTTCTATGTCGGATGTTGTAGGGGGGGGGGGGGGTGTTCTAACGATTGTAAATAAAGGTTGGTGGAGGGATGTAATTATTATTATTATTAGGTTCTGTCTTTAGTAGTTGCTTCGATTTGTTTAGTACAAAATCCTTATGCTAAGTCATCTTCAAAGTAACCAAGAACTGAAAAACATACCCTTTCCAAAAATTAAATTATTTGCTACGGATAGAATATCTTTCGATAGTTTGTATTAGCTTCATTGATTTCCAATGGTTGCAATAACAACTTGGGTGACATATATTTCTCTGTATTATTTTAGTTCATTTTAATATAGATTATTCTTCATGTCCAGATATGATGAGACTATTCGATCAACGTTGATTTTATTATATTTCCTGTTCATTTAAATTCGAGACAATTGCTTATTCAGACCATTCAAAGATTCCTTTAGTCAATTTGCCGTAATGCTATTATGCGTATTCTATAAAATTTCTTTCAAGATGTGTGTGTACTAGCTTCCAAACGCTGTATCAAAGAAAAATAAGTCCTTTCCAATGCCAAATGGTTATCGCGTCTTTAAGGACTTAGATTATAATAAACTTTTGAGGATTTGACGCGATACATCGGCTTTCTTTTTTATTATCAATTCAAAGTTTTTTTGTCATGTTTAACGTTTTTATCTAGTCTGAAAAATGGTATTTAGCCTCTTATCTTAAAAGAAAAATTGCTCATCTCTTAACAAGCAAATTATGGGTTTGGAAGTTAAAATGAGTGAAAATAATATCTAATTCGAAATAATTTGGGCTTTTTATAGCTGCTCATCCCGAAACGCAAAGCTACAATCGACTACCTGTCTGTTCTCAGGTGTGTGAAACTAACTTTTGGACAGCTGAAAATATTTCTATCAAAGTTGAAAGAATTTTTAAGTTTTAAATTTATATTTTAACAGAGAAACAAGGTTGCCACTTTATCGAAAAACAATTCTCCCCTTTTGATGTGTTAATAAGGCAGTAATAGACAAATAATAAAGATTATATTTTCCCATTTCTGTCACATAACTATTTTCGAGAAAATAATAAATTGACTTTGCAGTTTTGAATGAGAAAGAAATGACAATGACAATGCTTTAGATTTTCAATTCAATTTTGCTGAAACATTCTAAAAACGTTCGTTTTTGAAGTATTATTTTTTATTTAAATTAAATTGTTGTATAATTCAGTTTAGCGTCAATTTGATAAAATTGCTTCGCATTTACACATGACAAAATATTCTAGAAATTAATCGTAAAAATGAACACTGGAGATTTAAAATGTTTGAATTCGTTGGTTTTCAATGCACTTTTAACGAATTTCACTTGCGATGATTAATCAAATATTTTCATTTTAGCTCCTAATTTTCGCTCGTCACTTTAAATGTTGAGAGGGGGAAAAAAGTCTTTGCAACATCGACGCGTAAAAAAAAATGCCCTTTCTCTACTTTTTATTTCTTATTTCGCTCAATTTTCTGCTTTTTCGTTTTTGCGCCAAGAAAATTCCCTCCTCTCATGTTGACAGCGATTAATCTTGTTTAAAGTTAAATTTATTTAAAATCAGTCACTGGGTTCAAAGCTAGTTGAAAGCATCGAAATGCGGACGGGGAAAAATTGAAAAAAAAAAAAAAAAGCTACTCGAACCCAAAACGCTTTCCAATTCCCTATGGTGTTGTTATTAATATTTCGGATCAGCACAAAAGCGAACAATTGGGAAAGAGAAGTAAAAGAAAGCGAAGAATAAAGGAAGGAAAGCGAGGAGAAAAGAGAGGAGGGAAAAAGTATTAGAGAATGGATTCATTAATCTTATGTTTGTTGACGCGACCCTAGAAGAGTAGCGGGTGCCTTAAGCTACGGTTTCGCCGAGTAGTTGGTAATGAAATAGTAGTCAATCGTCCACCCAAAGCAATAAGTCAAACAGGGGGCCTCAAGCTATTGCGAAAGAATTACTCTTTGCTGGAGGCCAAGCCTGATGGAAGGTTTAAGCCCGTCTGGTCGAGGAGAAGCAAGGCGGAATAAAACAGCTCTGACAGGTAAATGAATTATTACCGATGCCATCAACACGTGGCGCCAATAATAATGAGAGTGTTGAAGAAAGTAAGAGGTTTGAGAAGCGGTAAGAACCACAACATACGGACCACAAGTGCTGAGCTTTTCCACCCTTGCTCAGCTGCTTCGATAAGCAATCAGTAACTGGGAGTATTTGGTTTCCCCTTTCCAACACCAAAATTTGACATAGATTACTCGTATAACCACTGTTCTCTCCCATACTCCCTCTCCTCTTTCCTCGCAAGACTCTTGTCGTTTATCTTTTTTACTGGTAAATTCTTCACTGGATTACAGCTTCACGCACCTAGATATAATCAATCAACGTAAAAAGAATGTCAATAGATTTTTTTAACTTTCTAATGAAATCCCTCTTTTCCGAAATTGTAAATGAGCTTGAATTTCACGATAAATCCTGAGATATTAATTCTTAAGAAAATTATCTGATATGGATTTTGCATAGATTAAGAAGCTTTTGATTTTTCTTCAAACTTGAGATGTAACTCAGGGACGCTCAGCACTTAATGGCATTCATCTATCATGGCAGGCACTGAAATCCTTTAATATAGCGTTCAAATTTGCTCTAAATCAGAAGCAGATATGTTAGAACGACACTTCTCACTCTGTATATGACAAAATGTTTCGAGAGGCCATATTTACGGAATTTTCTAAACTTTCTACGAGATCTTATTATTATTAATTATGTTCCATACGAGTTTATCAATAGTAAATGATAAAGCAAATACTTTCTTGCAAGAATCATGGAAAAGAGTGTTCATCCAAATCTGTAATGATTAAACGAATCTATTTCGACAAGCTCGTAAATTGAGGAACTCTCATCCGTGGTTCCAATTCCGAGCACGAATTTAACAAGGGAAGACGATTTAAAAGGCTGTCTAAGGAATGTTTTGATAAATATCAACAACGTTTAACAATGTTTATATCACGTTTTCTATATATTACCCTACAATAATGGAATGGACAGTCCACACGTGCGGGAAAAATTGTATTTTATTCAATATCTTCTTGGACCTCCACGTGCTGAAATTACGTCATCCACCCCTCTGGACATAGTTTTGTACAATGTGTCGATAAACAGTTTCCGATATTTGGGATCCTAGCTTCTTGCTGCAAGATCCTAGCCATGACAGCAATAAATTTCGAACGTAGCGCTCTGGCCCAAATCGTCTTATAAATGTTAGATTTAGTTAAGATTAGTTTGTGCGGCAAGGAAAGGTGATTGAGATATATGTCATTGTGCCACTGTATGACATGGTGCATTATCGTCCTAAAAGTAGCAATCCCTCGTTACTAAAAAATTCCGATTGTCCAACATGTCTTGTAGGCTTCAGAATTCAAATTGCCTTCAACCATATGCAAGACTCCCTAACCAAACCATGAAAAAGACCGCCCGCACCATGACTTCACCATCATAAAACTTCAGGGTTGGAACAATGCATTTAGGCAAAATGAGACAAAATAACCAAATGCGCCTAGGCGACTGAAACAGGGTGATTCGTCATCAGCAGAAATGTTTTTCCACTCTTCGACAGTCCAATGTGGCAACCTTGTTGCTTGGCGAGATGCTTGGCTAATATACGCTCTACACAGGGCGTGAATGCCGAGTGCGTGCAGCCTTGTCCATCCGCAAAGTGTTGTAATGCACACTGATTGGAACTCTGTAGGAACTCCTTATAGAAGTTGGACCTGGAGTGTTTATTTGCGATTTTGATGAACCTCGGGCTTCAACACCCATCGGCTGCATTTAGTGAGTTTTGGGGGATCGTCCATGCATAGACCGTGCGTGCTCCGATGCCTGTAGTATTCCATTTCTTCACGATATTGCCAATGGTTGAACGCGGTTGTGATATTTTTCCGGAAATTTCACGAATAGACATGCCCGCAATAATAATTAACTGCGAATTCAAGAACTGCACCGAATAATTAAGAATTATGTAATGAACTCCCAAAACGTATTGTAAACTTCCATATATTATCAACTTTCTAATTTATACTGTCTCCCAGAAGGACGTTGTAATAATACATAAATAATTAAAGGGGAACCCTTTGCTCCCCAAGATCCCCACACGTTAACTCTCCTTTAAAGTAAACATCCCGCCGCACCTAAACCCCTCGATGATATCCCGCACCCTTTCGTGCCTTGTTCACTAACGCCATTTCCTCCTTCTGACATTCGGAAGGCAATCCTCTCCTTACCTCTAGGTTCCGCCGGCGGTCCAGATGCACTTCGCCCCCAACATCTAGCTGATATGACCGCACCTTCAAACGGAGACGTCAGCCAGAAGCTTCTCAGCGCTCTCTCCACATTGTCCTCTGTTATGGTATACGGGAAAGTTCCCGATTCAGTCTGTACATGGCTGTGCGGCGCCTCCTTAACTGCCCTACAAAAGAAAGATGGAGGGGTCCGACCCATTGCAGTAGGAAGTGTCCTACGGCGACTAGTAGCCAAGCCTCTCTGCTCACGTGTTCGTCGACGAGCCGACCAATTCTTCTGCCCTATCCAACTGGGCTGTGGTACCCGTTGTGGCGCAGAAATTGCAGTTCACACCACCCGCACCTACACCTCCTCCGTTTCACAGCCCCACGTCATGGCCAAGCTTGATTTCAACAATGCTTTCAACACGATAAGCCGTCGCGTATTCCTCACAGAAGTGGCTGATAAATTTCCTGACCTGTTTCCATTCCTTTTCAAATGCTACGGCAAACCTTCATCCCTGCTGTTTGGATCACACACCATCCTTTCTGCTGGGGTGTCCAACAAGGCGATCCTCTTGGCCCGTTCTGTTTCTGCTTTGCAGCACATACCCTCGCCAGCACACTAAAATCTCGTATGAACATCTGGTATATGGACGATGTTACTCTCATCGACAGCCCAGACGTCGTCTTACAAGACATTCGCTCCATTCTCTCTCTTGGCCCAGACATCGGTCTAACCCTGAACACAGCGAAGTCAGAGCTTATTTTCCTCGGCAACGCCCCCGTTGATCCCATCTTCTCGGCAACGTCAGAGAATCTCCCTAGACATTCAGAGAGGTAATGCGGCTTGCATCATTGCATCTCTAGCACGTGCTACTCCCTTCAATGAAATTTTCTTCATTTGACCACCTTTCCCCGTTTTGTGGACTTTTCTGCAACCTCCAGTAAATCAGCGTCACATCAATTATTCCACTGTGCGGCGAATGGCAGAGGATAGAACTGTGGTACCAAGAAGATTTAACTGGTGTAATTAATGTAAAACATTTTTCATTTAAATGTATCCATATTAACAGATTTACAAATTTGCTATATAGTTTTAAAAACCATGATCAGGATTTGTATCCTGATATAAGAGTCTTTAAGTCTGTCTAATTTAATCAACTTATAGATTCAATAGTAATCCACTGAATGTAATTGGATTTATTCGCTCTTGAATTTAACGCGACTATCAGCTTTATATGGACATTTCAAATGCATCAATCGATTAAGCAATCAAATAAATAAATAAATAAATATACCAATTTTGAAGTATTATATTTTGTTTCGAGTTTTATGTACGAGGGTTGGGGCAAAAGTCATGGCAACTATTATTTTTCTTGAAGATACCAGTCCGGTTGGAAAATGTGACATATACAGACGAAAGGACAAGGTGTTAACTACTTGTGTGGACAATGAATAGCACTGAAATATCGTAACACACTAATTTATTACGGTAGTATACAGGGCAATATGGCCTTCACGGTGCAAAAGAATGACAACACAGAACACATAAAGTTGACATGACAAACCTGGGCCTAAAGACCCTCAAAGTAGTCCCCTGCTACTGTCATCACACGCTGCCAACGATGTGGGAGGCGCTGAATATCATCAGCCTCAGGCGCTGAATACCATCAGCCCGAACGTTGCTCATCACTGGTTAACACACGTCCTTGCTGAAACTTTCCTACCCACCGTGCTATTGTACTGTATGGTAGGGCATTATTCCCAAGGGCTTCCACTAATTCACTGTGACATTCCATCGCATTTCTCCATCGAGAACGACTATTTTGATGTAAGCGCGCTGCTCAACACGGGTTACTTCCATCTCGCACGACACTCACCAACTGACTGATTTCACAGCCCTCGCTGCGCTACTATCAGCTATCACAGAGCCATCTGTTGTTCTGCATACACACTGTGCCTGCAGAACTTCCACACGACACATTTACGTTTGTGATCCGTTCACATATCTACAAGAAAAAAAATAGTTGCCATGACTTATGCCCCAACCCTCGTATTTTTTTTCAGAATATGCGGTTTAACACGTTGTAAATATAACACACAAAAATGATCACTATAGCTTTGGTGTTCCGATCATGCTATCCAGAGCTTAACTTAAATTGGATGAGTCCATTTCCGTAACCTCTTTCCTCTGACGAATTATCGTTTGTGCTAGATTTATATCATAAAATTATGAAAGTTATTATTAATCTCATGTTCATTCAAGATTTATAACTTCATCACGCATCATTTCATGTCTATAAGGTGTAACTGGTATATTATCTGTCGGGCCCGTTCGTCGACATTGGGTATTAACAATTCTTACAGATAGAGCTTGTAAATTTCTCTGCATATTCATCAATAAAAATAGCAATTTCTTCTGTTTTTATACCGATATTAATCTTTCTCCATTTCGACCAATAACACAGGCCAACAAAAATTTTTTACAACTATTTTAACGTTCAGAGCTGATTCTTATGCTTTTTTGTGGCCCAAAAATATGGATATTTAACATCGTCGCCACTTCTGTTTAAACTGGTTGCTTTAACATTGCAATCTCTATGTGCATAATTTGGAAAGTGACGTAATATAAAAAAATCTAAAAGCAAATTCAGATTCAGCATACTAAAAACCACAAGAATAAGGCAAATTCATTCAAAAAGTTTTTTCATCGTTGCCCTGTCTAATTCGTCACTTACGAATAAAGCTATCCCAGCACAATAGGCAACATTTTTCAATGAAAATATTTTAAAAAATAAACACTCCACATTTCAATTTATAAGTTAACGATATCGGTCAACAGCTGTCGTCGGTAATAAGTTTTAACGGCCTTATTCACCAACCAAGGATTAAATCTTTATATACAACCTGTGACAATAAAGTTCGGTGAATGACGTCAAATTGCTAACGGTCGTAAGAGTGCACCATCGTCGTATCCTGCCCCAGACAGGTCGAGACATGTTTGAACAAATTTGAGAGAATCAGCGCTGCGATTGTGTTTATTGTGTTTAAACAGGACATTGAAGAGAGAAGGCGTAGTACGCGTGGTCGAAACCCAAAATGGATCAGCGAACGAAAGAGACTCATGAAATGCTGACAACAGTTTACAAAGAAAGTGCTATTACTTTGAATTGTTTTTATGAGTGGTTTAAACGGTTCCGAGGAGGCCGGAACACTGTAGAAGACGCCCCCCGAAGTTGCCAGACATCCAACGTAATGTTACGACCCAACTGAAGGCTATCCCTAAAAACGACTATGCCAGGAGTTTCCAGGACTTGTACAGGCGTCCCAGAAGTGCATTACCATGGACGGGGATTACTTTGAAGGATAGTAACTGCTGTTTCATGTAAGCGAGCAATCCACTCTCAATATGCCATCATTCACCGAACTTTATTGTCACAGGTTGTATATAATTCTTCTGTGCGTGTGTATGTTACTGAACTCCTCCTAAACGGCTGGACCGATTTTGATGAAATTTTTTATGTGTGTTCAAGTGGATTCGAGAAAAGTTTATATTCACAATTCGGTCCACTACAAAATGTTTTTTTAATTAATTTTTTATTTATAAGTTGTTTTACCTGGAGCTGAACGGGATTTTTGCCAGCTTTAAAAAATTGTGACGTTTGCTTTGTTTAATGAAGAATTTTGCGATTGTTGCGTGAAGCAGCATCAACAATGACTGCAAGTGTGTCGCGCGGGAATACAGTGTATCTTTTATTTTTATATTTGAATGGTATTTTTCTAGCGTCAGAAACTGTGACGTCGTTGTTTGCTTTGTTTAATGAAGTCTTTTGCGAGTATTCCGTGAAAAAGCATCCACAGTAACTGGAAGACTTTCGCGCGGAAATAAAATGTATAATATTTTTTAAAAGGGCTTTTCGTGGCGACCAAAACAGTATATAAAAGAAGCTGGTTGACTGACTCATCAACCCACAGCAAAATCTACTGAAGCCATCAACTCTAAACTCGATGAGGTCATAGGACGGACAGCGTAGGGGCGTGCTAAGACCGGGTTTCTCGAAATTCGGACCCCCTGCAAACCTAGTGGGACAGAAAGGAATTGCACGTTCGGCCGCTTGGCTCCGCCCCCAATAAACGCAGATCTTCGAAATTTTGCAGGAAAGTTTCTAGCTACCGTTCAAAAAAGTAGTTCCCCCGATTTTCGATATTCGAATTTTAAGGGTGCGAAAGCTGATAAAAATTGATTTTCGGGGGTGTTTCACAAAATTTTCTGATATTTTGATGCAACTTCGCGGGGAATAAAGATAAAGCAACGAAATTCGGAGGGAAGGTTCTCGAGGATATTTCCGCTTTGTGAGGGGTGCCAGGGGCTTTTTTGATGAAATTTTGCAATTTCTGAATGTGAATATACAGAAAAAGTGAACATTAACCTCCACCTTTCATCTACGGCCCTGCGTCTAACTCGCTCAGCTAAAGGGCCGGTGATTGGAGAAGAATGAAGCAGAATACAATAAAAACATTTTTAAAAACTTTGTCTGTTCATTTGTTTGAACTGTGCTAATCTCCAACACTACTTGACGAATTTTCATGGAGTTTTCACAGGTAAGTTGTGCGTAGCTTGCAGCAACATGTAGGCTTACGAAGTAAAAAATATCTTAATTTAAAGTTTCTGGGGTATGTTCAGCTTAGTACAGTTCGTAAAAAAGTAAAAGATGGCGCTTCATTAGTTGATTTTTAAAAGGCGCTCATATATAACAATAGCGAAGCATTGCCGGGTCTGCTAGTGATTAAGTAGAATCATTTACTACACGATTCAGGAGTGCTTTATTCAGGATAAAATTTTGTATGCAATAACCACGGCTTGAATAATTCTCGGAATAATTCACGATTCTTTGTAAGTCTCTTAATGATTCATTGCTTTTTGCGATGACAATGTGCGCATATTTTAATGCGCAAAATGAAAGGCAGTTATTTCTTTTCGCTTTCGAATGTCAAATGCCTACGTTACTGCTCACCAAGCGATAAAACAATTTTTTGCAGTGTATAGCGACAAAAAAAATCTAACGGTCGTATTCACCAACTGAGGATTAAAACTAGGATCACATAATTCACGATTCAGGATTACTTCGTTCAGAATTACATTTCGCATTCACCAACCACGGTTTGATCGATTCTTGGATTAATTTTTGGATTGTAGAACTGGGTCTGATAGAATGCATCTTCAGTACATTTTTTATAGGAACTAGAAATAGACATTACAATATTTACATCACCAATCTACTTTTTTCCTATCAAGACCGAGCTTCATCTGCTGTATCATTATACGAAAGCAATTGTTCTTCTTTTCATCCAACCAAGAGTAGTTCTTTCATATCATCAAATTCTCATGTTAAACTGTCTTTATACTGTAGACCTCAGCTCAGTTGACTATACCGTGTTCGCTCTCAAGAGCGACCGCGTAATGGGATTCGTGATTGGTTAGGTACATCGCATCATTAAGTCATGAAGTGGTGCGCATAATAATATAGTCCCATTTGAAATGACTTCATTAGAACCTTGAACTATTCCAAAAAGATTATTTTAATAATAATTAAATTTTAACAAGTCCCAGAAATTAATGGATTAATACAGGGCAAGTCAAAATGATGGACCCGATTTCAGAAGCTTACTCTGTGAAATCAAATGAAAATGTACGAAATATAAATGTTCAAAGTTTACTTCAAACACATCACATCCCATCAAAGGTGTTCTATGTGAGCGCCTTGCGTAACTCGGCACATCAAGCCTATAGTCTATCTCCTGCAAACCGTATCATGTCGCGACAGTAATGAAAGTATCTTAATGTAAGACCTGTGCTTCAAAAGATTAACTTTCACAATTTAGTTTCCACGCAGTGTTATCACTGCAGTTGTGGCTGATGTTGACCACGACATAATACGAAAGGTTTGGCAGGAGATAGACTATCGGCTTGAAGTGTGTCGGGTTATGCAAGGCGCTCACATAGAACATTTGTGATGTGATGTGATTTTAGTAAACTATGAACGTTTACCTTTCGTAGCACATGTCTCACAATACCATATGTTCATTAGATTTCAGAGAGTAAACTTCTGAAATCGGGTCCATCATTTTGACTTGCCCTGTGTAATTTTCAATATAATACCCATTAAAATTCTCCATTGCGTCTGGAGAAACGGTGTGTGTTTGCTATTCAGGCTCATTTCATGGATGGATAGCGCGCGGTGATATGCCCGAAATGAAACAACCAATCACAGATTCCATTAGGCGGTCGGTCTTGTGTGCGAACACAGTATGGAACAGTGACGCATTAAATCGTACTGCCTGGTTTGATCCCTTTTATTTACTTTATTACACCTGTTATTACTTTATCAATTATCCCCAAGTTTTCTTTTTTGAAAACATAAGATATATTAGTTAAAATGGATGCGGTGCCTATTTAGAATAATGCAATAAAACTCTTTATACTTCATACCAGTATTAGAATACTTTAGAAATTCGATTTCTGGAGATACGGAAATTTAATGCGCGACAGGACGATAAATTATGAAAGCGTTTGAATAAAACATACATTATAGTGCTTACTGAAATTGAATCATGTATGTAACTTTTTCCTAAATAAATAGAATAAATTGAATTAAGTAAAATAAAGGGATGTCGAAGAAGCTTTAGAAAATAAGGCTGAAGTCTTGTTTATCTTTATTATACGGGGTGGTCCATAAGTCTGTCCCCCCCCTTTTATTTTTTGAACCGAAGCAGATATGTCAATTTTGATGAATCCAATGAATAGGAAGTTGTGGGTGGCCTATCCCATGGTGCACTTTTCATCCATCCAAATATGCAAATTAGGACACATTCAAAATTTATCTCAAAAACCGTAAGGGATAGAGAAAAAAACGCAATTGCAAACTTGTTCAGCATAAAAAAACAAACTAAACAAAAAAAACATCATCCAAATCGGACCAACCAATCACCCACAATCACGCGGTGACTGTTTGTAGCTTACAAACAGTCACACCGCACAAGGAAAACTGAATGTTGATATTTCCGCCATGTAAAGCATCCAAATCAAAAAATTAACATAAATTACCATACTCGCATTCACTTTCATGTGGAAAAGCAAATGAAAGGCATGTTTCAGCACACAGAAGACAGAACAATTCCAGGATGGCAAGCTACAATGTTCCGGAAATGGTCACATGATCTTCTGATTGTGGGTGATTGGTTGGTCCGATTTGGATAATTTTTTTTTGTTTTGTTTGTTTTTTTATGCTGAACAAGTTTGCAATTGGGTTTTTTTCTCTATCCCTTACGGGTTTTTGAGATAAATTTTGAATGTGTCCTAATTTGCATATTTGGGATGATGAAAAGTGCACCATGGGATAGGCCACCCACAACTTCCTATTCATTGGATTCATCAAAATTGACATATCTGCTTCGGTTCAAAAAATAAAAGGGGGGAGGCAGACTTATGGACCACCCTGTATACGTACGTGTTCGCGGTAGAGTGGAGTTGTACTGTTAGTATTGTTCTATTTCAAAAGCCGTTAATATGACAAAATATGATTATAAATTTTTCTATTATTTATTACACATTTTTAAAATCATTTCTCTTTATAAATTTGGAGTATCTTGGATGAAAATTTACGATATAAACGTGAAAAACAAGGAACTCATTTAACACGACATTTTTAATTAAAAAGTTACGAGAAACATGTAATAAGGAAAATTCAAATTAATTCGTTACAGTTTTATAGCTTGAGCAAGATCATAAAGTGAGTTAATTGAATCTTTGACCAAAATTCCTGTTATACTAATAAGGAAAACTCAAAATTACTTTAATCCATAAAGGTTTTGTAACCAGGCGGTAAAGAAATTAGCCTGAGAACTTCAGATCAAAAATTTGAATCATCTCGTTTTAAATAATGCTATTATTTCTTAAAGATGATATTGCAATACCAATTGTATTACTAACCACACTCGTTATCGATTTTAATTTAACCAGGATCCCCCTGTGATCGAAATTCGATCAGATTTCTGAGAAAAAAATATACGTATTATTGTTGTAGCTTTAATCTTGACCATTAAAATATACGTATTTTAATATACGTATTACCATTTAGATAAAACACACGCCGGCCAATGAATTATAAACTTTTGTTCAATATGGTATTGACCCTCCTTTGGCTGCAATTACAGAACATACGCGGTTTGGCATGGACTCAACAAGATGTTGCAATGCAGGTAAGGTAATCGCAGACCATGCATTCGTCAGAGAGATCTTCAGGTCCTGCAGAGTAGACGGAAGCGGATGCCTTCGACGAAAGTCTCTTTCCAACATGCCCCAAACATTCTCGATCGGATTCAAATTCGGACTTTGCGCTGGCCACAGAAGATGTTGCAACCCGGTGTCATGTTCAGAAAACCACTCCTGAACAATTCTTGCTCGATGGACAGTAGCATTGTCGTCCATGAAGAACCCGTCACCATTTGGGTACAAATGCACCATTGCAGGATGGGCTTGATCTGCAACAATGTTCAGGTAATCTTTGGCTTTCACCCGACTGTCAAGGAATATCAGGGGACCCTTGCCTTACCAACAAAACATGGCCCATACCATGACACCTCTTCCTGCAGCTTGAACTGTGTTCACAACACATGAGGGGTCCATCGCTTCATGGGGCTGCCGCCAAATTCTCTGCCGACCGTCGGTGCAAAATGATGTGTAATGTGACTCGTCCGACCACATAACCTTTTTCCAGTCGTCTACTGTCCAGTCACACCGTTCTTTACACCATTACAGGCAGACTTTCCGGTTTGTTGCTGACACCAGGGGCTTCCTCACTGGCATGCGACTTTCCATCCCTATTCGCTTCAACTCTCTGGAGGAGATGGGTTGTGATGATCCTTCATTGAAATCTGCCGTCAATTGCTCCACAGTAGACCTTCGGTTTTGCCGCACAATCTCTCTCAGACGACGTAGGTCCCTGTCTGTGTTGATTGTTTTTGATCCACAATTCTGCCGTTTCGACAATTCTTGTGGATTCCGTTTCCACGCATTGAACACCTTGGAGTCCTGACCTTTTGAGATACCGATCAGTTGTACATTCCTGGAAATCGTAGCTCCAGCTAGACGGGCTCCCACAATAACTCCTTTTTGGAACTCAGACAGGTCTGCTGTTTTCCCTATTTTGCTCAACTTGAACAGCTGCAGCTTGTTCCTACCCTGAACTTGCAGCTTGGAATGAGCATGTACCTCACATGATTGCATTCATTTGCATATCACAATCGTTTCTGAGCTGTGACCCCGCTTTACATATCAGTACAGTAATTCATCACGAGTTTCTAATTCATTGGCCAGTGTGTGTATATTTAAAGCATATCCCTCCCTATCTCTACGTCTCTCCCCCCGTCCTGTCAATGCTCTTCTTCGAGGCATTTAAATGACCTTATAAATAATAAAAATTTTCATTTGAACTATATTTGAAATTATATTTGGAGTGAATGTCATTTAAATAGAGAACAAAAAAAATTAACTCAACAAATTGAAAGCAGCAAATTTTTCACAAAGCAATTTGACACGAATACAACGATTCTCTGACAATTTCATAAATGACGCGCAAGCAATGTTTTCAAATGAACATCAACAAATCAACAATTAAAATAACAATTAAAATGCTTTCAAATGAACATCAACAAATGATTTGCTGAAAAAAATACAATAAAAGGCAACGCTACATGCGTTATTAAATATGGAGCGCAACCTGTTCGTTAATGGTACCTTTTTTTGAAACGCTTTTATACATGTGTTAATGTGAACAAATACTCAAACAAAATATATTGTGCACATCTACAATACAGGACCTTTCCAACCATATATGTTTCATGAGCATTCATCCACGTTAACACAGGGAAAAGTGTATGACAAAAAAATGGTTTCCCGTATTTGTATATAGATAAAAACAGATAAATTATTTTTTTTTTTGCAATTTACAGATTGCTAAAAAATTTAATCCAGTGGCTGTAATTTTTATTCGGTGCAATTTTTCACTGAAGTATAGCCAAAACCCAATCAGTATTTCTCAGATCGTAAGGTGAATTCTATTTTATTGGTTCTTAAACTCACTTTAAAAACCTTTGTAAAGTCCACGCATGTGAGCAATTCAGTATTAAGCGAAATTCAGTATTTCTTATAGAACATGTATTTGATTGTCCATTCTTATTTTAAAATATTGATTATCGTAGAGAACACTCAGAAACGACACGTTTCGGTGAAATAGTCGACAACAAATGGAATATTCTTTTCTTTCCTTCCTATGTCTGAAATGTCGACGAACAAGAGTAACATAGAGGTAAACGAAAACCAGCAAAAGGGAAAGAAGGCGAAAGCGTAAAAAAAAAAGAAAGTGAGGGTAGAGTAGGCAATCTAGTCGTCCATCTCCTTCAGGTTGAGGTCCCCGAGCGCCCCGTCGTGATTGATTACATCGAGGCTGGTTGGCGGTCGTTCAACAGATCCTCCGGATTAACAGAGAGTCCCACGGCGAAGCAATCGGTCGCCGCTATTAATCCGCCGATGGACACCAATAAATAAAAAGGGCCCAATGACACTTTCGATTTCCGTCAGATTGACCCGATTTTCAAAAGCAAGAAAGGAAGAAAATAGAAAAGAATATATTTTTTTTATTTTAACCTGATTTATTGCCCTGATCTGAAGTGACCCATCTTGTGAAAGAATGCCTTTTTCCTTAATCCTTTTTAGAAGATAATAGAATCATAACGAATTGCTAACAACGAAATGTCTCTGATTATAGTGACTTGCTAAAAGTTTCTTTAAACTTGAGCTCATAATCCTAAGGAAATATAGTGACAGTAAGAAGCTGTATATGACACCGTAGTTAAAAATTACTAACCAAAACAGGCAGTTTAGAATAAAATTTTCTTGGTAAAATTAATATCGAATTTGACATATAAAGTTCAGACTTTCTCCCAGTAACTCCCAGTAAAACTTCTATTTGTAGTTCATAGTGGCCAAGATTATTAACATTCAAAATAGGTCTTACATTTGAAACGAGTAGTTTTAACAATTTTGAAAGTACGAAATTTATAATAGCGACAAGAAATAACCATGCAACATTTTATATAAGCGTGTTGCATTTTATCTATCAGTCAGTGCGTTTAAAAAAAACAGTGTAAATACCTATAAAATAATAAAACTCAAGAAATATTTACACGGGTTTCAAAAAACACGGAGACTGGATTTTTCTTACGAGCAACTTTTGAAGATACAAACATGGGAAGTAAGTAAAAAGCATCTTTCGTTTTCAGCCAGTCGCACCTTTCATCCGGCTTATAAAAGTGAGGAAGGGCGTTTTCTGCCCATCTGTCCACATGGTTTCAGGGTTAGGAAACACTTTAGCGCTGTAATCGATCAGAAAATTTTTGATTCGAGATTGCCTAATCCACAACCTCATTTATTCCTCTTTTGTTAGTTATGACCTCAAAGCAATCACAGTTGTCAAATTACTTACTAGGATGGGCCCTCAAATGATATAGACATTATAAGAGACAGTTACGCGCTTTGATTACAAGATGATCGATTGGAACAGTTTTCGAAATTTTTTTTTAATATTCTCCGCTCGGATAATCTGATGAATGAATGATTAAACATCTGTTATATGGTCCTTATTTTTTCTTATGTTAGTAATCGCCTCTAAAAACTTGTAATCAAAACCCGATAAATGCGATAGATTTTTGTTCGGATTAGTTACCGCATATTGGAGACACTGATAATACTCTGTTCACCAAGGTGACACAACGTTAATAGAGATTCTAAAGTTTTCGAGAGTGTTAAAAAAACCTCTGCTAGTTCCCAATTTTAAATCTGGAAATGCTTCATATCCTTAGAATTATAGATCGATTTCTTTGCTTCCTACAAACTATAAACTTATTGAAAAAGTTCATTTTGGTTCCCGTATTTCCTACGTATAGAAGGCCATACGTAGGAAATAAGTATTTTTGAGGGAGACCAAAATCATCAACATCAGACCTTTTGTTTCCATCTATCTTGACACTGTAAAGGCTCTTAACCTGAAACTTGGCAATACGTTTGATAGCACACTTAAACTTCAGATTGTTGAAGAACTGAAAACATCATCATGATGAGAGACCTCTTAGGAAAATGTCACCTTGTTGATTACAGAAGAAAGAGCGAAGGAGTCTGTTAACGTTTATAATTTAAATTATTTTATTAGCAAATGTCTAAAGTGTTAAGAAATCTTGCCAAACTGTCTGTAGGACAACAACTGACAGATGTAATTATTTTATATATTTTTTTCTAAGGATTTTTGCAAACAAAAAAGTAGATTCTACGAATTCTGTAAAATAATATTCTATTAATTTTGTAGAAACTTGTGGTTAATTTTAAGTCTAGTATCATAAAATTTTGATTTCACAGTAGTTTTACTATGTATATTAAACGTATGTATTATGTTATTCGAGGGGAATGCGTCAAGCTAAAAGACCGATGGCCTGACCTCTAGCTATCCTGAAAACTAGCAAGTGGCAGTTTCAGCGACGAGTAACATGGCAAATAACATGGCATGAGGATCTGAATATTGTAATATCGTGATCGAAGAGAATTAAAATTAGATGTAATGTGCCATTACATTTCGCCCTGGTAGAGATTCCAATTACCACTTGAACCTAGGAATACAGGCCGAAGATGAAACGCACACGCAGATACACAAATAAGCACACACACGTACATGCACAAGCACTCGCTCGCGTACACACTACTTTAAAAAGTGAAAGAGAGAGTGTGAGTGCATGTTTGGCGTATTGACCGTTAATTCTTGGGATATTTTAAATATTTTAAAACTATTTATTAATTAACTCATACCTAACAACATAGTTAATTAAAGTTGAGTTGTTCTTCTATTTAGAAATGAAAGCTATATTTAAGAAGATGAATTCATCTTTTTTAACAATAATTATTACAAAATAATAAGAAGAAAAGGATCATCGAAGTTATAACACATCAATTCTGATAATGAAAGTGCCAATTAATATTTATTTAGAACTTCGTGATTGTAAGTAAAATATATAATATGATTATTTAATCAATTCTGTTTATCTTCGATAATTAATATACACCATGAATTAATTATAATCAACTTACTAATTATTATTAATTAACATTAATTAATTCATTAATCAACCAATAATCCATATTCAATAGGAATCTTTAAATTCTTGTTATATATTTCAATAATGTACAAGATATAAAGGAGAGATGAAGCAACGCAACGTTTTGTTCTACTTTGAAAGGAGAATAAATAGAAAAGACTGAAAATACTTGCGATATCAGCAACAACGAAATTTGAAATTATCTTTTTTATATAGTAAATTAACTGAACTAGAAATTTTTTTTTATAATTATTGTCTCTGCACTTCAAATTCACTATTGCTTCAACAATTATTTCTATATGGTTACTTTAAAACATTTAAAATATACAAGATGTTTGTAATTAAACTAACAATACTCAGAGCCATCTGTTGCTGGAGTTTCACAACCGGAATGGCACCAACTCCGGCACCAAGTAGTAGGGGACTAATGATGACATGGGAAGTAAAATTTCGTGAAAAAAGTAGTTCCAATCATCGCCAGGGAAGAAGGTGGCGCTATTGTAGTCTAGTTACCCGAGAATTTGCATAAAAACGCAGTTAAAAATTCATAATTCAAATTCTCGACTACGTAAGTGACGACAGCGCCAGTAATTCCGGCTAAAAAAAACATGGAAAAGCTCCGAAAGACATTCCGAGAACATACGTCTTACGATACTCCCTTGTAATTATTTGGGAAGGGAATCTATATACTAAAACTCTTGCGTGTATTTATTTATCTGTAATTCTATCTCCTCCTAGACGGTTTGAGCTAGCGACTTGAAATTTTCAGGGCAGGCTTATCAATAAAGGACCTGCTCTAACGCCAAAAATCAGCCCCCTACGAGCCCCCCCCCCCCCCCACTTTCTGGGGTTTTCATTTAAAATTATCTGCTTTTGCTTTGTAATTCCCCTCAACAGATGGCGCGGGCGGGCGAAGCCGCGGGTTACAACTAGTGTACTGAATAAAACGTTAAATTGTCTGTTCTTTGTAACTCTCTTTTAAACTACACAGCGCCACTTTTTCCCCTGTCGGCGACGTTTGAAACTATAGTTTTTCCCGCGAAATCCTTCTTCCTATAGTGTCGTCATTAGTCCCCGTACCATATTTGGCGCCATTGGGGTGTAAGATCGAGCTACAGATGGCTCTGAGTCAGTTTAATTACAAACACCCTGTAATTAAAAAAAAAAAAAAAAAAAAAAGATAGCGGTTATACCGGAAGATTGAGCGTTGCCAAAATATCGGAATTACCGTCGAGGCACATATTGGTGTTCAAAATGCCATTGATACAACCTCTTTACAATTTACCGTTTTCGAAGGGGTTTAACAAAATTTCCGTTTTCTTCCGATATCTCTACAAACAAAGTAAGACTTTTCGTTTAATTGGGTAGCCATTTCATGTATTATATTTCACTTATCTCAAAATTATTTTTAAAAATTAACATCAGATATTTTCTAAATATTATTTGCTATAGACGCTCTTTCGACATCATCTGTTCGTGGTATCTCTTCCGAAATATTAGCATAAAACGTCTATTTGCAAGTTAATTTTTTAGATAGTTAAATTCTAGTTGAATAAAAGTCTTACCCCTTAAGCACAAGTGCGTTCCGACAGACCCCGTCGTAGAAAAGTTTATTTTCTTATACTTTCAGTAACAAATTGACCATGTTTAAAATGACCATGAAACTTTCATTCATTGCAAAACATTTGCAGCACACAATGAAAGTAATCAACGAAAGTAATCATTGTTTTGCTGTGTGCAGCGAGTGGACATGCAGATGGAGTGGACATGCGGTGTTTCATAATTGGTGTCCCGTCTTTAGGTCCAAATAACGGCTCAAGGGGAACAGGTGGGGGGGGGGGGGGGATGAATATTGATTATTTGGTTTTGATGTCCACTAATTCCGAATAAAAACATTTTTCGCGTCCCTGGGGGTGAAGGGGTAAATTTTGAAAATTTTAATTTTGTAGGGGTAGGGGTTAGACCCCATGTGTTATTTAGAAAACCCCTAAATTGTGTTGTTTCTTTCCCATGTGTTGTTTCTTTCCTATTTTTCATTATTATTTAGAAAGTTGTAGAGCATCATGTAAAGTGTGGGTTTAGCAAAAAACCCAGTGAAAGAATCTCATGCCCTGCCCCCTTTATCGAGTGGTTAAAGTGAAAGGTATGGCTAGCCGATGTGGACAAAAACCATACTTATTAGAAAACAGTAGGGCCTACATTTGGAAAATTAATGAGAATGAATGAGTAGTTAGCCTGAAAAGCTAATAATACTGTTTTCTAATGCTCGGTTCACATTGAGCCGGCAAGGCGGCAAAGCGTCGAAGCGGCAACCGTTGACGCATGCGCACTACGTCCAAGGCCAACTAGAAATAGGTCAATTCAAGTGCCGCGGCCGGCAAATAAGCCAGGCGGCAAAGTTGAAATTTGTTCAACTTTTGCCGGTTGCCGCTTTTGCCGGTTGCAGGCTCATCCAATCACGTTCGACTACTGGAGCACGTGATCAAAAGAATGATGGCGGATCACAATTTTATAGTGAAATAGAATAAGGAGAATGCACTTTATTTTGTAAATGTGAAATTATAAATTGCTATTGTCCTTCAGCTTTTTACATCGTTAAATAGATATGTTTGGTTAAATTTTAATTAGATAATTCAGTTGGAAATTAGCAAGTTTTAGAACAGAAACGTGATCACGAATTTGGTTTTCGATCGCTTCGATTGAAAATATTGCCGATCGATGTTGGCGACAATCAAATTTAAAAATAATCTTGAAGACTTTTTATAAATACGAGAAAATATGCACACTGAATGAACAAATATAAATAAAACTAGAGTTTATTTGTATATTCTGTTTTGTTATGTTATTAATTATGCTTTCTCAGCGACATATAACACAGTTGAACTTCTTTATAACGAACTCTGATATAAATAAAATTATATATATATAAAATTCGGAATTTTCAACTGTGCCAATTGGCCTTTCAACAGTGATATAACAAATTCCGAATTGTCTCAGATATAGCAAATTTCGAATATTACAAATTTCTATGAAACGTGAACTTCGTCCAGTTTTACTTCAATAACTTAAGATCGACACGACGCCATCATTGTATAATTTCTCTTACCTTGCCGCTTCTCTCGTGTCGGTCCAGTGGGAACAACTCGCGCGGGCGGCAGAGGAGGCAGGAGGGGGGAGGCAGAAAAAGACGCTTCGCCGCTTTGCCGCCTTGCCGGTCCAATGTGTACGGGGCATAATACATTTTCAAATGTACTGTTTTCTAATAAGTAATAAAGTTCTAATAAGTTTCTAATGAGTTTTTCTGTTTTTGTCTACATTAGCTAGCCATACCTTTCATTTTACCCACTCGATAAAGGGGGCAGGGCATGAGATTTTTTCACCGGGTTTTTTGCTAAACCCACATTTTACATGATGCTCTACAACTTTCTAAATAACACATAGGGTCTAACCCCTACCCCTACAAAATTAAAATTTTCAAAATTTACCC